>PGTU02000004.1:11572134-11771533 GCA_002896215.2 Cicer echinospermum
ACAACAACAAATAATTGGTTAAGCAATTTTGTTTATAGACAACTAATAAACTAAATTCTCATCAATTAAAAAAAGATAAATTACGTACCCTGAATTATATGGTGCCAAGAACAATTTATCACTTTCTTTATTTCTTAAAAACATATCTACAATGTAGTGTTTTACATTGTCTGGATCGAGTTTGAACATCGACATCTTATGCGGAGACAAGAATGAGTATTTATTTGACAGTTTCCTCGTGCACACGACCTTCTCGTACAAAAACCTTCAATGAAAATTTTAAACTAGATTAATTACCAATACATTTAATTAATTACAAATAAATGCAATTAAAATATTTTTTACCTTATGTACAAGCTGATTACAGTAACACTCAGCTCCTTATGTTCGAGAAGATCGTACATTTGCTCCTTTTCGAGGTATTCAATATACTCATCTCCAAAGATGTCTTGATTCATTTGTACAATGGGCGAATCGTTGCTGCTGCCCATGTTCCTTTTTTATTTGGATGTCAAGACACGCCCCGTATTTACCAAGGCGTGGCTGACTTTTATTAGGAGCAGCAGCAGCAGCGACCGATTTTCCCCGATCCAGATTTTTTGTTGCTGCAAGTTTTGCAGCTTTATTACCTCCAGCCTTTGTAGTTTTGGCAGCCCTATTAACCTCCAATTTTTGAGGTCTGCTGCCTTTTTTTGGCTGTAGGGGTGGTTTATTTATTTGGACCTACAAAAATGAGGTAAAATGTTAGTTTATTGAATCTGAAAAAATAAAAAACCTTAGGCAATAAATGTGACAAACCTTTTCGGGAGATGTAACTGATTTGTCCTTGGGAATCTTTTTTTCGAGGGCAACAAGGTGTGTGGGCCATGCCACGTAACTGCCAATAGCGTCGCTTAAGAACTTCATATCTCCATCGTTGTCCGGTATGGGCAACGGTCTGCAGTTGGTTCGAAAGCAACCGTAGGCGATACTTTGACATGGCCCGCGGGGATCGGAATATTGTGCAATACTTCTCCCGAAGTATGTGCAATATTCCTTTTCCCACCTTCCGTTGAGTCGGCGAGGATAAGTATAGGACACATGTGGTGACACCCTACATCAATAGTTAAAACATAAGTACAGTTAATATATAAGTTTGTTTAAAACATAAGTAATTACATAAGCAAGTAAGTAGTAAGTAATTAATTACCTCGGGAATACGCTTCAAACCAACGTTGCAACTCCCGGTTTCACTCTCCATTTGTATTTCAGGTTGGAGCTGAACCGGAAGTTGCTTGTCTTTATTCGTATTCACCAAGAGTGCCACTTGCTCCGACAAGATTCTGAGCTTCTCTAATACTTCCTCGTTGGAAGGTTTTTGGCGCTTCTCTTGAGGAAAAAAGCTTTTGGGAGTTACGCCAAATCCTTTCCCCCTCACTCGACCGGAATACTCAGGGACATTAAACACTTCCCAAGAATGTCCCTGCACGTATCCTTGTTGCCCTCTTGAGTTTCAGAACTTTGTTCAATAGTTTCCTAAAATACATGTAACATTAAAAAGATAAGTTCAATAGCATTTTTAAAATACAATATTAAAAAAATATTAAAGTGATAATATACTTACACAAAGTTCTACAACTTTCTTGACATTTTCATTATCAACCACTCCATCTTTGTTAACACGCGCTTCCTTCCATAAGATATGACGACCCAAGGGTTGATCGGCTTGGGTGTCTTTTCTCTATTCGTTAAAATCATAAACAAAATAATACAAATTAGTTACACACTATAGTTTATATAATACAAATTACAAGTGATGTTTAATTACTTACAATTTTTGTTCAAGGCGTGCATATCCCATACGTGATTTCTTGTATGGGTGTTTTGGGTTGCTTGCCCGTTCGCGATTTGCCGTACTAATATTCTATATAAAAAAAAATTGCAATTGTGTAAAAATTTTAAAATACGCTACGAATATGAATAATAAAACACAAATGCTAATAAATTAATAACTTACGACAAACGCCGGGTCAGAACGTTTGGAAACAAATGCACTCCATTCATCCTTTGATATATAATGTTGATATATCTTTGGAGGTTCAGCATTTGTGTTTCCTTCTCTATCTTTTAGATAGAAATTTGAGAGATGGGATCTAAATCCACGATGGATTTTCCAGCAACTCTCAAAACATATGACTTTCGTTCCTCATCAAGAACAAAAGTGGTCTGCAATGAAAACAATCATAAGTAATGTATTTTACAGAAAAAACATTATAAATGACAAAAGAGTAGATCAAAATATTTACTTGAATGTCATTCCAGATGATATCTTTGGCATCCTTCAACGCCTTATCTCTCCAGTTGTCTATTGTTATTGGGACATTTTGACGAACAACAGCCCCAATGTAGCTTACAAACATGGAGCTGTTGGGGTCAACTGGCTGACCACTCTCGTTCCAGCCAACCTAATAAACTCATATAGTAAGTACATGCCCTAAACCCTAAAAAAAGATAAAAAAAAACACACAGCAAACAGAGTATATATATAGTATACCTCAAATTTAATGCCACTGCTCCGTGCTTTAATCACCCTTTGCATGATAGTTGCACCACGTTTGACTTCTTTTTCGTAAGTCTTAGAGGTGCCAACTTCTTCATTTTGAACTTCTAAATCTTTGTTTGTATCCATTTAACTACAACAAGTTCAACATGCACTTTAGTATAACATCAACAAGCTCAACATGGATCATGCATTATTATAAACAAACTCAACATGTATCAGTATATCTTAAAAAAGCTCAACATGCATTTTAATGATTACAAAAAATTTATAACATCAATACCTGAATAATGATGGTTCGAAGAAAGACGAAATGCAAAGAAAAGAGGGTTTGCAGAAAGTTCACAGAAATATGGTTCACAGAAATACGGTTTGAAGAAATACGTAATGAGGGTTACGTATTTCAATGAAAATATATTGTGTGAAATGGGAGAGATGATCTTGGATGGAAATAAGGTTCGAAATGAAGGAGATGATCGTGGAAACAACGTTCGTAAAGGACGGGATGATAGGGTTTGCAAAAGAAGAGAAGAAATGAAGGTTGAGATGAAGGTTACGTAATGAAGAGGAAACTGAAGAGGTAACTGTTATATATACGTAACACTTTTACAGCGCTTTTTATAAGCCTTTTTACAGCGCTTTTTTTGTAAAGCGCTCTAAAAGGCTTCTTTAGTTAAATTCTTAAAAGGCTCTTTTACAGCGCTTTTGAAAAATAAGCGCTGTAAAAGACCTCCGTGTGTTATTATGTTATTTATGCCTTTTTGCCTTTTAATGTCAAATAAGCGCTGTAAAAGACCTCCTTTTACAGCGCTTTTACACATAAGCGCTGTAAAATGTCTCTTTATGTTAATTTTAAGAGGCGCTTTTACAGCGCTTTTTCCAAATAAGCGCTGTAAAAGACCTCCGTGTGTTATTATGTTATATTAATGTTTTTTAAAGCCTTTTACAGCGCTTTTACACATAAGCGCTCTAAAATGTCTCTTTATGTTAATTTTAGAAGGCTCTTTTACAGCGCTTTTTCCAAATAAGCGCTGTAAAAGACCTCCGTGTGTTATTATGTTATATTAATGTTTTTTAAAGCCTTTTACAGCGCTTTTCCACATAAGCGCTCTAAATGTCTCTTTAGGTTAATTTTAAAAGGCTCTTTTACAGCGCTTTTTCCAAATAAGCGCTGTTAAAAGGCCTTATTGTTTTTGTGTTTTGTTATGTTTATTTTTTAAAGCTCAACATGCAAACCCACATAGTAGTAACTGGTCACCACCAAAATCCCTTCATCTTCACCAAACTCTTCTCCTTTTATGCATCTTCTTCACAAACATCAAAGCTTACTCTTTCACAATTCAATCTCCACCTCAACACCCTTTTTATCTCTTTACATTCTCTTTCCTTCTGAAATCGAAACTTGGTATTCAGGATCATTGCCATGTTGCGAAAAATGGTTTGTGTCTGATGTTTTTGTTAACAATGTGTTTTTGGGTATTCCCATGATGCGTACAAGGTGTTTGATGAAATGGGTTAATGTCTGATGTTTTTAGGATTCCCATGATGCGTACAATGTGTTTGAAGAAATGGTTTGTGTCTGATGTTTTTTGAATCCCATGATGCGTACAAGGTGTTTGAAGAAATTAGGTGTCTGATGAATATTATTTTTAAAGCCATTTGACAGCGCTTTGGCAAACAAGCGCTGTAAAATGTCTTTTTTACTCACTTTCAAAAGAGTCGTTTACAGCGCTTTGTGTGGAAAGCGCTGTAAAAGGTATAACACACTCATTATTTTATTTTTAAAATGATCGTTTACAGCGCTTTTTCCAAATAAGCGCTGTAAAAGACCTCCGTGTGTTATTATGTTATATTAATGTTTTTTAAAGCCTTTTACAGCGCTTTTCCACATAAGCGCTCTAAAATGTATCTTTTAGGTTAATTTTAGAAGGCTCTTTTACAGCGCTTTTTCCAAATAAGCGCTGTTAAAAGCCCTTATTGTTTTTGTGTTTTGTTATGTTATTTTTTAAACAAGCTCAACATGCAAACCCACATAGTAGTAACTGGTCACCACCAAAATCCCTTCCTCTTCACCAAACTCATGTGTTTGTTTTATTGTTTTATTTTATTTTTGTGTTTGGTTTATTTGGGTTGGGATGACATTAAAAACCTTTTTATCAGTTCAGTTCAGAAAATAAATTAATCAGAACTTAGTATAAAACACTCAATTCAGATTACATGCATGAATTATTAGAAATGACTGAGAATCTCTCTGTTCAGTTCAGTTCAGTTCAGTTCAGAAAATAATTTAATCAGAACTTATTATAAAACACTCAATTCAGATTACATGCATGAATTATTAGAAATGACTGAGAATCTCTCTGTTCAGTTCAGTTCAGTTCAGTTCAGAAATAAATTAATCAGAACTTATTATAAAAACACTCAATTCAGATTACATGCATGAATTATTAGAAATGACTGAGAATCTCTCTGTTCAGTTCAGTTCAGTTCAGAAAATAATTTAATCAGAACTTATTATAAAACACTCAGTTCAGATTACATGCATAGCTTATATAAAACAATTAAACATATATATACATTAAGATGCCCTTCTTCTTTTCCTGGTGACATTCACATTTGTTTGTCCATTTACAATACGAAACGATGGATTAATCCAAATTCCCTCATCATGATCATCTCTAAGATATAAACCATCATCAGTTGAATCAATTTCATGTGGTTGTTGTGATGTTGCAAATAAAAGATCATTACCAACATCTTCATCATTATTGTTATCATCACTTATTTTATTGGTCGATAGGACAACAGACCATTTATCATTAGAAGGATCAGTGACATAAAACACTTGTTGAGCTTGCGACGCTAAAATAAAAGGCTCGTCTTTGTATCCCACCCTATTAAAATCGACAAGCAAGAATCCTGACTCATCAATCCGAACGCCATTATTATTATCGACCCACTTGCAACCAAATATAGGAACACCAAACGAAGTGTAGTCTAACTCCCATATGCGCTCGATAACCCCAAAATATGATAGATTTGCATATATTGGGTTTTTGTCTTTTGCACTTGAGACATGCATCGCTTCAGCTACGAGAGTGACTCCACTATTTTGCATAGTGGTCTGATCATCTTGTTCTTTGTATAAAAAATGTGTAGCCGTTAATAACATAACCAGTGTAAGAAAAGACATGTAAGCTCGGACCATTTGCTAGCCACCTCAATCTATTTGAAATTGATCCGGGTCTATATCAAATTTTGACATTATGTGATTTTTTAACCATGTTTACAAAACTTCGATTGTGCTCTCGAGTTATCCAATTTTGATTCCTATTCATGTTCAAACGAGATAACTGATCAATGTGTATTGTAACATACGGTTGAACCTCATCATCATTGTGCAGAACATACAATTGTGCCTGCTCCCATTCTGTCTTGATATAGTCAGTAGTCTCCTTCCAGTTATCCCTTCTCCTGATAGTCTTCCCGAATGACGAGACATGGGGAAGCCCTATGGATTCAACATTGGGACAGATATTCAGTACAAAATTCAGCAGCCTCTTCAACAATGTATCGTTCAGCAATACAACCTTCTGGTCGACTTCTACTTTTTACGTACCCTTTTAAATATTTTCATATATCGTTCTATCGGATACATCCATCTCATATAAGCTGGCCCACAAAGTTGTGTCTCCTTAACCAGATGAACAGTAAGGTGAACCATTATATCAAAAAACCGATGGTGGGAAATACATTTCAAGCTCACACAAAGTAACAACAATTTCCCTCTGCAATGTCGGTAATTTCTGAGGGTCGATCACTTTACTACAAATTTCCCTGAAGAAGAAACATAATCTAGTTAAGGCTAGTCGAACTTTTTCAGGTAAAAATGGAACGTATACCTATTGGTAGCAAATGCTCCATTATAATATGACAATCATGGGTCTTCAAACCTTTTAACTTGAGGTCTTTCATACAAACCAAATTTTTTAATGTTCGAAGAGTATCCTTCTGGAACTTTAACTTCGTGTAGAAATTTACATAAAACAATTTTTTCCTTTCTAGATAGAGTATGAGCGGCTGGAGGTAGATATGTGCGATTTCCTTTCTTTACTGGAGCCAGTTCATTTCTTATTCCCATATCGACCAAGTCCAATCTTGCATTGACGCCATCTTTAGACTTTCCTGGAACATTGAGTAACGTACCAATAACACTTTCAAATACATTTTTCTCAATATGCATCACATCGAGGAAATGTCTTACATACAATGACTTCCAATATGGCAATTCAAAGAAATTGACTTTTTCTTCCACCCAGTTTTCACCAGCTCTCCCGCAAAAGGTTTGCCAAATTTATTGGTCAAACCTTGTACTTTTTCAAGTATTTGATATCCAGTCGGTGCTAAAGGAGCTTTACCTTCCTCTGATTTTCCATTGAATGCATTTCTCCACCAACGATACTGATGACTATAAGGTAAAAATCTACGATGTCCAAGAAACACATTCTTCTTACAATGTTTCAACCGCATCCAATTTGTACTCTCTTCACATATAGGACATGCACACTGACCTTTAATGCTATATCCTGATAAATTACCATATGCTGGAAAATCATTAATTGTGCCGAACAACATAGCCCTCAAATTGAAACACTCTTTCCTATACCCATCATAAACTTCCACACCTGTCTCCCACAGAATTTTTAAATCTTCAATTAAAGGAGTCAAGTATACGTCGATATCATTCCCCGGTTGTTTGGGTCCAGAAATTAACAGAGACAACATCATAAACTTACGCTTCATACATAACCATGGAGGTAAGTTATATATTACCAAAATCACAGGCCACGTGCTATGTGAGATGCTTTGAAGACCATGTGGATTCATTCCATCAGTAGAAAGTGCAAGTCTTAGATTTCTTGACTCTATCCCGAATTCAGGATACTCGTGATCAATTTTTGCCCATTGTGGGGAATCTGCAGGGTGTCGAAACATTCCATCTCTAATTCTTTCATCTGCATGCCATGTCAAGTGTTTTGAATCTTCTTAACTGCGATACATGCGCCTAAATCTTGGTATTATAGGAAAATACCACACAACTTTTGCTGGAGTAGATTCTTTCTTCTTATATCGAGAGACATTGCATTTCGGACACGCCTAAGTAGTTCATATTCGTTTCGAAATAAAAATGCAATCGTTAGGACACGCATGAATCCTTTCGTAACTCATTCCAATAGAACACAAATCCGTTTAGCCTCATAGGTCCGACTGGGAAGTTCATTATCATCTGGCAACATATCTTTTATGAGTGTTAATAATTCCGTAAAGCTTTTATCAGACCATCCATTACTCGCTTTTAAGTTGTACAACTTTAATATCGCTGACAGTCTTGTGAATTTAGTACAACCATTATATAATTCTTTCTCTGCATCACTCAACAAACTTTCAAACATTTTAGGACAATCTCGAAGATCTTCTTCAACTGCTTTTGCAATCTCATCAACTCGGTCCGGCTCATATGTATCTGTATCGAAATCAGTTGAAGCATATGTAGAACTATTCTCAAAATTAATGTTTCCTTTTTTTTTCTCACCATGTCTTATCCAACATGTGTAGCTTTGATCAATTCCATTACATACTAGAATGTCCTTCTAATTCATCTTCTCTAACACGTTTTCCAAAACAACATTTTAAACAAGGACAAACTACTCTATTTGGATCTTTTGCATTCTTCACTGCAAACTTAACAAACTCCTTCACTCCAATTTCATACTCTTTTGACAATCGATTGGCTGAAATCCATTTCCTATCCATATTATACCACCTATATAAATGCAGTAACAAAAATAATAAGCTTTCAAAACATATCAACAAGTTTCAAAAGAAACCAATATCAACTAAAAAATTTCAAAACAGAACATATCATGTGGTATGAGTTTTTGACAATTTTTGACAATTTTTGACAATTTCAAAACAGAACAGATCATGTGTAAAAAATACCTTAGACAACGTAGATGCCGCACAGTACGTAGAGGA
Organism: Cicer echinospermum; assembly: GCA_002896215.2. Taxonomy (NCBI): domain Eukaryota; kingdom Viridiplantae; phylum Streptophyta; class Magnoliopsida; order Fabales; family Fabaceae; genus Cicer; species Cicer echinospermum. Next base: position 11,580,710 of record PGTU02000004.1, read on the forward strand.
TATTAGGGTTCGCAACGTATATAATTATTTGAAAGATGTAGAGGATATGAGGGTTTCCAACGTATATAATTATTTGAAAGATGTATTTTACAGCGCTTGTGAAAAAAGCGCTATAATAGGTAGTTAAATTCAATGAAAGCGCATGTGTTTTACAGCGCTTGTGAAAAAAAGCGCTGTAATAGGTAGTTAAATTCAATGAAAGCGGATGTGTTTTACAGCGCTTGTGAAAAAAGCGCTGTAATAGGTAGTTAAATTCAATGAAGCGCATGTGTTTTACAGCGCTTGTGAAAAAAGCGCTGTAATAGGTAGTTAAATTCAATGAAAGCGCATGTGTTTTACAGCGCTTGTGAAAAAAGCGCTGTAACACATTTACGAAAGCGCTTCCGTTTACAGCGCTTTTTTGACAAGCGCTGTAAAATCCTTATAACGTGATGCGCAAACGTTATATGACCTACTACAGCGCTTGTTTTACAGCGCTTTACATAAAAAGCGCTGTAATAGGTTCCGTTATTTTTAAAATATAATTACAACAGCGCTTGTGTTTAGAAAGCGCTGTAAAATGGGCGCTGTTAAATGTCATTTCTGGCGTAGTGAAGGATTATGTGGTATAGAAATAGAAGTGAGTGAGTTAGATAGATAGGCTTGGAGTAAGCTGGACAATCTGTAAAACGTTCTCAATTCATTCTATTGGAAAGACTGAAATCTTGTTGGATTTCATGACTGGATGTAGGCTATCAAACTGATAGCTGAACCAGTATAAATCTTGGTACACTTGTTTCTTATCCCTACTCTTTATATTGATATTACATAAATGCGTATTCTTAAATGTTTGAATTAATGAATTTCTGTATTGATTAACATTCTGAATTAAGCATTGTTTCTGTTCTCATATATTGATAATATTTGCAACTGTGTGAATCTTGCTCCTGAATATATTCTGCTATCGATCTTTGATAATTTGTTTAACAACTCTCATATTTTTCAACTAATAGAGGTCATTATTCCTAACAATTGGCATCAAGAGCCTGTTCTTTTTGTAGACTAACTGTCATAAAAGATAAAATGTCCTCTGCAGATTTTCTGGGAGAAGGGGCATCCTCTACATGTATTGGAAAGAGAGGATTTTGATCTTTCTTGAAGCATGTAGCCTTGACGTTCTTGAAGCTGTAATAGATGGTCCTTTTGTACCAACCATAGCTGGCACAAGTGATTCAACAATTCCTAAACCCAGATCAGATTGGTCTGAGGATGACAAGAAAAAGGTTGGATACAATGCTAAGGCTATAAACATTATTACCTCTGCCTGAAGCGCTGACGAATTCTTTAGGGTGTCTAACTGCAAAACTGCCAAAGAGATGTGGGACACATTGCAACAAACACATGAAGGAACAACAGATGTAAAAAGAGCCCGAATCAACACATTAGTGCATGAGTATGAGCTGTTCAACATGAAGAAAGAGGAATTTGTCAATAATGATATGCAGACAAGATTTACTCACATAGTCAATAATCTAAATGCTCTTGGTAAGGTGATTGACAATGAGCAACAAATTAACAAGGTTATGAGATGTTTGACCAGAGAGTGGCAGCCAAAAATCACTGCCATAGCAGAATCAAAAGACCTTGGTAGCATGTCAATTGCCACACTATTTGGAAAATTAAGAGAGCATGAGATGGAACTGCACAGACTAAGTGAAGCTGAACAAACTAACATAAAAAGAAAAGGGTTTTCTCTTAAAGTCCAAGCACATCAAACAAAGTCTAAACAAGAGATCTACATTGAAGATTCAAACAGTGAGACTGATGAAGATTCAGAACTTGGACTACTTGTCAGAAAATTCAAAAAATTGCTGAAAAAGAAAGATAGCAAGTCAAGAAAGCCCTCAAGCTCAAAGACTCATGACAGCAAGATAACTTGCTTTGAGTGTGGGAAGACAGGACATATAAAATCTGAGTGCTTCCAATTGCAAAACAAAATTAAGACTTCAAAGGTTAAAGGCAATCAACCACCTCCTAAGACCAGAAAAGCCTACATTGCCTGGAACGATAATGATGAAGAGTCATCTACATCTTCAGAAGATGAAGAAGCTAATCTTTGTCTAATGGCCAACACAAAATCAGATTCTGATAGTGATGTAAGTTCTAAATCCAATCCTTCTTAAGATGAATTACATGACGCATTCAATGAACTGCATGATGAATATGTTAATGTAATAAAACAGTTGATTAGTACTAAGAAACTGTTAGAAGAAAAGTGCATGATGTATGATGAGATTAATTTGAAACATGAGTCTCTTAAAGATACAAATGAAAATCTTAAAAAGGAAACTTATGCACTGAAATATGATTTAGATAAGTTCAATAGTGGTAAAAACATTTTAGATATGCTTATTGGAAACCAAAGAAATCTAAATGTTAAATCTGTACTTGGCTATAGACAAAACAGAAATGTTAAAAAGAATCAGAAGTTTGTTAGATCTAAGCATATGCATGATATCTTCACTAAACCAAATCAGAATTCATCCTCTGCTGTTTTATGCCACTTTTGCTGTAAAAAGGGTCATAAGGTTTTTAATTGTAAACTGAAAAAACTGGCCAACAGAGGATGGAAACAGATTTGGAAAGTTAAGACACAAGTATTTGAAACTAAACCTCCAAGACCCAATTTGAATTGGGTACCTAAAACCAAAACTTGAATCATTTTTTCCAGATATGCTTGACATTCAGGACTCATTCATTGTACCTAGACAGTGGATCTTCCAAGCATATGACTGGAGACAAGTCAAAGTTCTTGTCTCTGAACTTAAAGGATGGAGGATTTGTCAAATATGGTGACAATAACAAAGGAAAGATCCTAGGCATTGGAGATATAGGAAGCAAATCAACTGCTGTTATCAAGGACGTTTTATTTGTCGAAGGTTTGAAAAACAATTTACTAAGTATTAGTCAGCTGTGTGACAAAGGATTTCAGGTACACTTTACTTCTCTGTCTTGTACACTTGAGCATAGGGAAGTTAAAGGCATGAAATTGGCAGGTAAAAGAGTTAACAACATTTACATGATAGATTTTGATTCCTTACCTGCAAATGATATCTGTTGCTTATTATCTAATGCTGATGAAAACTGGTTATGGCATAAGAGAGTGGCTCATATTCATATGGACCACTTGAACAAACTAGTTAGGAAACAGTTAGTACTAGGACTCCCAAATAGAAAACTCTCTAAGCATAGGTTGTGTGACTCCTGTGAGAAGAGTAAAGTAGTTAAGTCTTCTTTCCCCCCTATAGACTTAGTCCAAACCAATAGGGTCTTACAGTTGGTACATATGGACTTGTTTGGTCCATCTAAGGTTAGAAGTTTTGGAGGAAACTTGTATGGTTATGTGTTAGTAGATGATTACTCTAGGTTTACTTGGACATTTTTTCTGACTCCCAAGAGTGAGGCCTTCTCTATTTTCAAAAGATTTGCAAATTTAGTTCAAAATGAGAAGAACCAGAAAATTATATCCATCAAGAGTGATCATGGTGGAGAATTCCAGAATGATTCCTTTAATATTTACTGTGAACAGAATGGAATTCACCATATATTCTCAGCCCCTAGAACTCCACAGCAAAATGGAGTAGTAGAAAGGAAGAATAGGTCTTTAGAGGAACTAGCTAGAACTATGATTAAAGACTCAAATCTTCCTAAGTATTTCTGGGCTGATCCTATAAACACTGCCACACATGTAGTGAATAGAGTTCTGATAAGGCCAATACTTAGAAAAACTCCCTATGAGTTATACAAGGGTAGAAAACCAAATATCTCTTACTTTAAGGTCTTTGGATGCAAGTGCTTTGTGTTAAACAATGGCAAAGAACATCTAGGTAAGTTTGATCCTAAGGCAGATGAGGGTATCTTTCTAGGTTATTCCCAGTCTAGTAAGGCCTATAGAATCTACAATAAGAGAACCAAAACTATAGAGGAATCTGTTCATGTAAAGTTTGATGAAATGTTTGCTGAAAACTGGAACAACACTCCTCCTATAGTTGATGATTCTTTGGATGATATTGTAGAATCTGAACCAATAGAACTTAATGAACCTGTACCTCCAACCAACCTTGTTTGTGTAGAACCTATTAGGGAATGTGATTTACCTAAGGAATGGAAGTTTATCAAAAACCATCCCATAGACAACATTATTGGAGAGATTTCAAAAGGAGTTTCCACTAGAAAATCCCTCAGAGAATTCTATAACTTCACAGCCTTTGTATCTCAAGTAGAACCTAAAAACATAAAGGAAGCTCTCATGGATTATGACTGGATAATTGCAATGCAAGAAGAGCTCAATCAGTTTGAGAGAAACAAAGTGTGGATACTAGTTCCAAAACCAGAAGATAAACATGTCATAGGAACTAGGTGGTGTTTAGAAAAAATGGATGAGAATGGGTAATTACTAGGAATAAGGCTAGGCTAGTGGCCAAGGGTTACAACCAAGAGGAGGGAATAGACTATGATGAAACCTATGCCCCTGTAGCTAGACTAGAAGCCATTAGAATCCTGCTTGCTTATGCATGTATAATGAACTTTAAACTTTACCAAATGGATGTTAAAAGTGCCTTTTTAAATGGAGACATCCAAGAGGAAGTCTTTGTGAGTCAAACACCTGGTTTTGAAAATCCTATGCTTCCAAGTCATGTGTTTAAACTGACAAAAGCCCTCTATGGCTTGAAACAAGCTCCAAGAGCTTGGTATGAAAAGCTAAGCAATTTCCTCTTACAAGAAAATTTTTCAAGGGGAAATGTGGATAAGACACTTTTTATCAAAAGACAAGGAAAAGACATTCTATTGGTCCAAATTTATGTTGATGACATAATATTTGGATCAACAAACAATAAGCTTTGTAAAGATTTTGAAAATACAATGAAATGAAAAATTGAAATGTCCATGATGGGAGAATTAACTTACTTCCTGGGATTTCAAATTAATCAAAGCAAGAATGGCATTTTCCTAAGTCAAACCAAATACTGTAATGATCTTTTAAAGAAGTTTCGTTTTGATAAGTTTAAATCCATTGATACACCTATGAGTCAAGCTTGCCATTTAGATAGAGATGAGAAAGGAAAAACTGTAGACATGACTATGTTTAGAGGCATGATAGGATCCTTACTATACCTTACAGCTAGTAGACCAGACATTATGTTTAGTGTGTGCATGTGAGCTAGGGCCAATCCAAAAGAATCCCATCTAAGTGCAGTCAAAAGGATTTTTAGTTATCTTATAGGAACCAAAAATCTAGGTTTGTGGTATCCTAAGGGATCTACTTGCACTCTAGTTGGTTATTCTGATTCTGATTTTGCTGGCTGCAAATTGGACAGAAAGAGTACATATGGTACTTGCCAACTACTAGGGATCTCACTTGTTTCTTGGCATAGAAAGACACAAAAACAGTGTTGCACTCTCAACTGCTGAAGCTGAGTATGTAGCTGCTGGTAGCTGTTGTGCACAGATTTTATGGATGCAGCAGCACCTCTCTGATTTTGGTGTTGGTCTAGGTACAGTGCCCATCATGTGTGATAATACTAGTGCTATTAATATCACTAAGAACCATGTCATGCATTCTAGAACCAAGCATATAGAGATTAGGCATCACTTCATTAGAGATCAATATCAACAGGGTAAGATCAAGCTTTAATATGTCAATACAACTGATCAGTTGGCTAACATTTTCACCAAAGCTTTGCCCAAGGACAGTTTCTTCTTTATAAGAATGAAATTTGGTATTATAGATCTCAATGAAATCTGATCCACGTGACAAAATCGATTGCTACATCGATTATCCTGTGGCCGATAGGAAAACTGCATTACAAAATGGATTGTATAATCGATTTATGATGCACAGTGTTTCAAATTGTCAAATTGGAAACACGATAATCGATTGCATAATCGATTTTTTTGGTACTTAGTGGTTTATTTATGTATGTCACAATCACTGGAATCAATTTCATAATGGATTTATCATATCTCAGAAGTCAGATTGCTGAAGCTTGGATTAACTTAGTCGATTGGGAAATCGATTATAGATTTTGAAAATCTTATAAAGAATCGATTGGAGAATCGATTATTTGGTTAAGATCTCCAGCATCGATTGGGAAATCGATTGGGTCAGCTTTGTTTTGGACTTGCACTTATGTGAATCGATTTGGAAATCGATGCTGAGATTTGAAGTTTTCTGAACTTATGAGGAAATCTATTTGGACATCGATTTAGTAAAGAAGGATCAATTACGAAATCGATTTACAAGATGTCCGTTGAGAAAAATTATAGCCGTTGGAAGTGGGTGTAACGGATACTTTTCAAACAACGGTAACCTAATCGATTAGGCAATCGATTTGGTAAACACAGAAGTGAAAAACAACCGATTGGGAAATCGATTCTGTACAATTCTATAAAAACCCTAAATCGATTTCTCAACCCATTTACACCATCAGTTCATATTTCACTCATCCAACTTCAAATTTTTCTGCATCTAATCCTTCTCAATCAATCATCTCAACAATCTTCTATCTACAAACTACAATGGCACGCGATAAACAAACTGCAAGGCGTCCATCATCTTCAACTAAATCAATTTCACTAGATTCATCTTCTACATCAAGTGGAAGAACACCCTCACCCCAACCTCTTTCTCCTCCAGCCAAAAGAGTTTCAATACCTACTCACAAGGTATTGGCTAAGGACAAGGGAAAGGCTGTTACTACTTCTCAAGAACCAACTAAAAAGAGGAAAGCTCCTCCAACTGAGAAACTTATGGGTGATGCTATGAAGGGAGCTACCCAGAAGAAGAAGAAGACTTCCCCTCAACCAAAAAAGGTTCTACCTTCTAAAGATAAACCAGTTGAAGACACTTTGGATTTTACATATTTTGATTCAAATGGTTTTACCTTCCAAAACCATTTGAGATTTCACGGTTTGGTGGATTTCCTTTCTTGCTCTCTGGAAATTTACCCAAAGTTAATTAGAGCTTTTTATTCTACTTTAACCTCACAAAAACTAGGTTTGCTGCTGAAGTAAAAGGCAAGAGAATCTCAATGACGTTTGAAGAATTCTCTGAGCTGACTGGTTTACCATTCTACGGTGAAACCATTGATGGGAAGGCATGGGAATCATGGGAATGGGAATCATCAGTGGATGAAGCATGCGGTCATACAGGACCTGATGATCGAAGGTTTTGTTGAGAAGGTATCCCTTCCAACGGGTCAGATGAAGGTTCATCACCGTATGCTCATGTATGTGCTAACGCGGATGATAGTACCTCGCGCCGGAAATCACGCAGTTGTACAGTGGATGGATATCATCCTGCTATAGGGACTGTACAAGGAGCTCAGGATGAGATGGGCTTGGATTGTGTTGCTGAATATGATCGAATCAGCACAAGGCAAGCACCTGCTCCCCTATCCCCAGCTGGTTACGAAGATTCTTAGGCATTTCAAGGTGTCTGTGGCCAATGAAGAATCTGTCAAAACCACCCTCACATTTGGTGAATCCATAGTTAACCAAATGCAACTGAAGCGCATCAACGGCATATGGACTAGAGCTCAGCCAACTACTGAACAAGTGCAGCCAACTGCAGAGCAAGCTGAGCCAGTTGAAGCACATTATGTGGTCTTGACGAAGCTGCTGGAATTCATGGAGATTCAAGCTGCTCATAACGCAAGAGTAGAAGCATCTCTCAAGACTCTCCAGGCATCACTTACTTATGTCGCTCAGGATGTAGCTGCAATACAAGAACATCTAGGCCTTAAGATGTCATTTGAAGATATTGCAGATATAGGCCGACAAGCAACCGAAGATCCAAACCCACCCAACCTAGATAGCTCTGAACCTCATGGGGAGGACACACTTGTTGAGGTTAATACAGCAGTCTCTCCTTCTCCCGCTGATAATAATGAGGAACAGCCCTAGATTAGTTGACTAGGTTTTGGTTTCTTTGTTGATTTGTCATGTTCTAGTATTGTTTTGATATGCTGTTTTTGTAATTTTGTGTGTGTATATATCTTATGTTCTTTTTGTTTAACCATACACTTGGAACAAAATCTTGCAACTCAAGGAATCAACCAAAGTTGGAGGATATGCTTGAGAAAGATGCAAATTTGTGTAGTGTAATTAGGTGTCATAGTAGTTAGTTTAGTAGACTAATCACTATGTTCTCATACTTAAGTCTTTGCCAATGAATATAAATCAATCAACTAATAAGTCGATTGATGAATCAATTGGGCAATCGATTGTCTGACTCAGAACCATAGTTTTCACTACATAAATTGATTGGGCAATCGATTAGTTAAAGGTTTTTAGTGAAACCTGAGTTCTGGGCTTAATCCAATCAATTGGACAATCGATTGGGACATCAATTGAGCAATCGATTTTGCAAATCACAGAAACAACCATTTATTGAATCAATCGATTGACAAATCGATTGTAACAAAGTTTTTAAATCAGGAATAAGTTTTGTGATCCAACAAATCGATTGGGACATCAATTGAATTAGATTTCTTAAACTACAAGTTTGTGGCAATCGATTGCAGTTAATCATTTATCAGAACCACTTTGAATAAATCGATTGGCACATAGATTTTGTCAAAATAGCTGAGGTTCTGTAACAAGCACAATCGATTGGAAAATCGATTGATGTAAAAGTCTGAGTCATTGTGATCAGCACAATCGATTGACGAATCGATTGAAGCAAAATGTTTGAGTTACAGAAAGGATTCAACTCATTGCCAAATCGATTATGACTGTGATTATGAAGTCGACTGAGCAATCGATTGTTTTGATCTCGTTGTTTGAACAAAACACCTATAATCGATTACTCAATCGATTCTGATATAATTATAGTATCAGTTCTGATTTATGTATTAACAGAATCGATTGGCAAATCGATTCATGCTTATATGTTCAAGATTCAAGAAAAACAAGACATGCGAAAGTCGATTGGGCAATCGATTAAGCTAGCTTTAAAACATTATAAAATCTATTGAGCAATCGATTGTCCTGATGTTTTTCTGAATATATATAGGCAGATTCAATCACTTTTTAAAAAAATCACTTGAACAACTTTTGGAAAACTTTTAGATAACATTTAAATAACTTTGATAAACACTTTGAGAGAAAAGTTTTACGACACACAAAATATTCATCGGCTAAATACTTTTTGTGTGAGATACTATTGTGATTGAGTCAAAGTCTTTATATTCTTTAATTCTTTGAGAAAGACAATTTTTGTAATTGAAGGTTTAGAAATCCAGTAAGGAAACTGGTTGATATCTTTGTTGGTGTGAGATCATCAAGAAGAAGCTTCACCTGGATCTTGTGAGAGTTAGGCGATTAACTCCAAGGATTAGGTGGTATAGAAATAGAAGTGAGTGAGTTAGATAGATAGGCTTGGAGTAAGTTGGATAATCTGTAAAACATTCTCAATTCATTCTATTCGAAAGGCTGCAATCTTGTTGGATTTCAGGACTGGATGTAGGCTATCAAACTGATAGCTGAACCAGTATAAATCTTGGTGCACTTGTTTCTTATCCCTACTCTTTATATTGATATTACATAAATGCGTATTCTTGAATGTTTGAATTAATGAATTTCTGTATTGATTAACATTCTGAATTAAGCATTGTTTCTGTTCTCATATATTAATAATATTTGCAACTGTGTGAATCTTGCTCCTGAATATATTCTGCTACCGATCTTTGATAATTTGTTTAACAACTCTCATATTTTTGAACTAATAGAGGTCATTATTCCTAACAAGTGTTTGAAATTTGGCACGGAACCCGTAACATAGTTATAAATTTTGGAGAAGAATGCTATAAGGGTCTCCCGGTCTTCGATTTCATCTGGACTTTTCGGGCGATTTTCATACCACCTAACTAAAATGGACTGAAATTCGTATTTTCGAACAAGACTATGGCTAGTGTTTGAAATCTGACGTAGAACATGAAATACAGTTATAAATTTAGAAGAAGAATGCTATAAGGGTCTCCCTATCGTCGATTTCATCTGGACTTTTTGGGAGATTTTCGTACCACCCAACAAAAATGGACCGAAATTCGTATTTTTGGACAAGACGATGGCTAATGTTTAACGGGCCCGAAAAATAGTTATAAATTTTTGAGAAGAATGATATAACGGTCTCCTGGTCCTCGATTTCATATGGTCTTTTCAAGCGATTTTTGTACCACACGACTAAAATGGATCGAAATTCGTATTTTCGAACAAAACGATGGTTAGTGTTTGAAATCTGTCGTGGAACCTAAAACACTATTATAAATTTTTGAGAAGAATGCTATAAAGGTCTTCCGATCAACGATTTGATCTAGACTTTTTGGACGATTTTCGTACCACCATACTAAAATGAACCAAAAACTATATTTTCGAACAAAACGAGGGTTAGTTTTTGAAATCTAACACATAACCCGGAACATAGTTATAAATTTTGGAGAAGAATGCTATAAGGGTCTCTCGGTCCTCGATTTCATTTGGACTATTGAACAATTTTCGTAACCCTCGACAAATAATTACCGAAATCTGTATTTTCAAACCAGACGTGGGATAGTGCTGGAAATCTTACGCGGACCCCAAAACATAGTTATAAATTTTGGAGAAGAATGCTATATGGGTCTCCTGGTCCTCGATTTCAACTGGACTTTTCGGGGGATTTTCATACCACCCGACTAAAATGGACCGAAAGCCGTATTTTCGAACAAGAGGATGGCTAGTGTTTGAATTCGGACACAGAAACTGAAACACAATTTTAAATTTTGGAGAAGAATACTATAAGGGTCTCTCGGTCCTCGATTTCGTCTGGACTTTTCAGTCGATTTTCGTACCCATAGACAAAAATAGGCCGAAATCTGTATTTTCGGACCAGACGATGGCTAGTGTTTGAATTTTGACGCGGAACCCGAACCACAGTTATAAATTTTGGAGAAGAATGTTATAAGGGTCTCCCAGTCCTCGATTTCATCTAGACTTTTCGGGAGATTTTTGTATCACCCGACAAAAATTGACCAAAATCCGTATTTTCTTACAAGACGAAGTCTAGTGTTTGAAATCTGATGCGAACAAGAATGCTATAAGGGTATCCTGGTCCTCGATTTCATCTTGTCTTTGCGGGCAATTTTTGTACCACCCAACAAAAATAGACCGAAAATCGTATTTTTGGATCAGACGATTGCTAATGTGTGAAATACTGGCGCAGAACCCGAAACAAAGTTATAAATTTTGGAGAAGAATGCTATAATGGTCTCCCGGTTTTCGATTTCGTCTAGACTTTTCGGGCGATTTTTGTACCACCCGACTAAAAAAGACCGAAATCCGTATTTTTGAACAAGACGATAGCTAGTGTTTCAAAACTAACATGGAACCCGCAACACAATTATAAATTTAGAACAAAAATTCTATAATGGTCTCCCGTTCCTCGATTTCATTTGGACTTTTCGAGCGACTTTCCTACCCATCGACTATAATGGACCAACAACTATATTTTCAGACTAAACGATGACTAGTGTTTGAAATCTGGCGCGGAACCTGAAACATAGTTATAAATTTTGGAGAAGAATGCTATAAGAGTCTCTCAGTCCTCTATTTCATTGGGACTTTTCAGGAGATTTTGGTACCACCCGACAAAAATGGACCGAAATCGAGTGGTACGAAAATCCCCAATTTCATCTAGACTTTTCAGGCTATTTTCGTACCCCGGGAAAAAATGGAACGAAATTCGTAATTTTAGACCAAATAATGGCTAATGTTCAAAATATGACCCGAAACCAATTATAAATTTAAGAGAAGAATGCTTTTAAATTATTACATTATTGACAACTCTATTTTATTAAATGTTATTATTATATTCGTTTTATAGTTTTACTACATAAAGAAGACAATAATAACATATAATAAAAATAGAGTTGTCAAATAAAAGTAATAATTACATATTAATTTTACAACTCAATTTTGTTATATGTTATTATTATTTTCGTTATTTAGTACAACTACTACAAAACGAATATAATAATAACATATAATAAAATAGAGATGTCAAATAAATATGTAATTATTAATATATTTGATAATTCTATTTTATTATATATTATTATTATTATCTTCTTTTTAAGGTTTGACTGCATATAGGGGTGGGAATAGGCCAGGCCACGCCAGGCTTTAAAAAGGCCTGAGCCTGGCCTACGATGAATTTTTGAGGCCTAAGTCTGGCCTACGGCCTATGATAGGCTTTTTTTTCGGCCTGAGCCTGGGCCTACGGCCTATCATGGCCTCACCTATAAGCCTATTTAAAAGCCTTATTCATATTAAAAATAATTATCTATTTATATGCAATTAAACAATTATTTTTCTATAGCTACATGATGCTCTACCCATATCGATTTATATGATTCTCCATATACCAATACTAATGTGTATATGTATATATATATTAAATAAAAAAATGATTTTTCTAACAAAATAATTTTTTTAAAATATGAACAAATACCTTTTAAACCCTAAAAAATAGTTTTTGGTTTAAAAGAATAAATTTTTTTATTGAAACAAACGCACCTATTATTATCCCTCAAAACAACTCAGAATATTACCTCTAAAACAAATCCCCTCAAATAACTTGGAATATTACCTCTCAATCAAATTCATATTCAGTAATAATAAACAATTAGACTTTCTAAATTTATATACAAATAATATATATAAGATAAGAAATAAATAGTATTGATTTTTATAAAATATAAAGTAACAAATAAATAATATCGGTTTTTATAAAAAAATATGTTGTTTTCATACATGTTTGTTGGAGTGAGTGCAATGGAAATCAGAAGAAGAAAAAATAGAGAGTGGAATACATGTAAAATATATATAGGCCCGACCTGTCAGGCATAATAGGCTTTTTTACAAGTCTGAGTCTGACCTATTTACATAAATAGGCTTTAAAAATAGCCTGAGCCTGACCTTTTTATTAAACAGGCCAGGCCATAAGTAGGCCAGGCCATAGGCCCCTGTCGGACGGCCTAGCCTATTCCCATCCCTAACTGCATAACAAACATAGTAATATCATTTAATAAAATACAGTTGTCAAATAAATATGTAATTATTACTTTATTTGACAACTCTAATTTTATTATATGTTATTATTACCTTTGTTTTATAGTTTTACTTCATAACAAAGATAATAATAACATATAATAAAATAGAGTTGTCAAATAAAGTAACAACAAAACGTTATTTAGTACAACTCAAAACGAAGATAATAATAACATATAATAAAATAGAGTCGTCATATAAATATGTAATTATTACTTTATTTGACAACTCTATTTTATTATATGATACTATTATCTTTGTCATGTAGTTGTACTTTATAACGAATATAATAGAAACATGTAATAAAATAGATTTGTCTAATCAAGTAATAATTACATATTTATATGACTACTCTATTTTGTTATATATTTTTATTATATTTGTTTTATAGTTTTAGTTCATAAGGAAGATGATAATAACATATATTATAATAGAGTTTATTTAACAACTAAATTTTGTTCTATGTTATTATTATCACCGTTTTATAGTTCTACGTCGTAACTAAGATAACAATAACATATAATGAAATAGAGTTGTCAAACAAATAAGTTTTAACGAAGTAAATAATAACATATAACAAAATAGAGTTGTCAAATAATGTAATAATTACATTTTTATTTGACCAATGAATTTTTTTTATATGTTTTTATTATTTTCGTTTGGTTATTGTCCTAAAAAACGAAAATAATAATAACAGATAACAAAATCGAGGTGTATATTAAATACAAAACGAAGATAGTAATACTATATAATAAAATAGTGTTGCCAAATAAATATTTAACTATTACATTATTTGACAACTCTATTTTATTTAATGTTATTATTATGTTCGTTTTATGGTTTATTTCATAACAAAGATAATAATAACATATAATAAAATAGAGTTGTCAAATAAAATATTAATAATTACTTATTTATTTTACAACTCAATTTTGTTATATGTTATTATTTGGACTTTTCGAGCGACTTTCCTACCCATCGACGATAATGGACCAACATCTATATTTTCAGACTAAACGATGACTAGTGTTTGAAATCTGGCGCGGAACCTGAAACATAGTTATAAATTTTGGAGAAGAATGCTATAAGAGTCTCTCAGTCCTCTATTTCATTGGGACTTTTCAGGAGATTTTGGTACCACCCGACAAAAATGGACCGAAATCGAGTGGTACGAAAATCCCCAATTTCATCTAGACTTTTTAGGCTATTTTCGTACCCCAGGACAAAAATGGAACGAAATTCGTATTTTTAGACCAAATGATGGCTAATGTTCAAAATATGACCCGAAACACAATTATAAATTTAAGAGAAGAATGCTTTTAAATTATTACATTATTTGACAACTCTATTTTATTAAATGTTATTATTATATTCGTTTTATAGTTTTACTACATAAAGAAGACAATAATAACATATAATAAAATAGAGTTGTCAAATAAAGTAATAATTACATATTAATTTTACAACTCAATTTTGTTATATGTTATTATTATTTTCGTTATTTAGTACAACTACAAAACGAATATAATAATAACATATAATAAAATAGAGATGTCAAATAAATATGTAATTATTAATATATTTGATAATTCTATTTTATTATATATTATTATTATTCTTCTTTTTAAGGTTTGACTGCATATATAGGGGTGGGAATAGGCCAGGCCACGCCAGGCTTTGAAAGGCCTGAGCCTGGCCTACGATGAATTTTTGAGGCCTAAGTCTGGCCTACGGCCTATGATAGGCTTTTTTTTCGGCCTGAGCCTGGCCTACGGCCTATCACGGCCTGGCCTGTAAGCCTATTTAAAAGCCTTATTTACATTAAAAATAATTATCAATTTATACGCAATTAAACAATTATTTTTCTATAGCTACATGATGCTCTACCCATATCGATTTATATGATTCTCCATATACCAATACTAATGTGTATATGTATATATATATTAAATAAAAAAATGATTTTTCTAACAAAATAATTTTTTAAAATATGAAACAAATACCTTTTAAACCCTAAAAAATAGTTTTTGGTTTAAAAGAATAAATCTTTTATTGAAACAAACGCACCTATTATTATCCCTCAAACAACTCAGAATATTACCTCTAAACAAATCCTCTCAAATAACTTGGAATATTACCTCTCAAACAAATTCATATTCAGTAATAATAAACAATTAGGGTTTCTAAATTTATATATTAATAATATATATAAAGATAACAAATAAATAGTATTAATTTTTATAAAATATAAAGTAACAAATAAATAATATCGGTTTTTATAAAAAAAATATGTTGTTTTCATACATGTTTGTTGGAGTGAGTGCAATGGAAATCAGAAGAAGAAAAAATAGAGAGTGGGATACATGTAAAATATATATAGGCCGACCTGTCAGGCATAATAGGCTTTTTTACAAGTCTGAGCCTGACCTATTTACATAAATAGGCTTTAAAAACAGCCTGAGCCTGACATTTTTATTAAACAGGCCAGGCCATAAGTAGGCCAGGCCATACGCCCCTATCGGACGGCCTAGCCTATTCCCATCCCTAACTGCATAACAAACATAGTAATATCATTTAATAAAATAGAGTTGTCAAATAAATATGTAATTATTACTTTATTTGACAACTCTAATTTTTTTATATGTTATTATTACCTTTGTTTTATAGTTTTACTTCATAACAAAGATAATAATAACATATAATAAAATAGAGTTGTCAAATAAAGTAACAACAAAACGTTATTTAGTACAACTCAAAACGAAGATAATAATAACATATAATAAAATAGAGTTGTCATATAAATATGTAATTATTACTTTATTTGACAACTCTATTTTGTTATATGATACTATTATCTTTGTCATGTAGTTGTACTTTATAACGAATATATTAGAAACATATAATAAAATAGATTTGTCTAATCAAGTAATAATTACATATTTATATGACTACTCTATTTTGTTATATATTGTTATTATATTTGTTTTATAGTTTTAGTTCATAAGGAAGATGATAATAACATATATTAAAATAGAGTTTATTTAACAACTCAATTTTGTTCTATGTTATTATTATCACCGTTTTATAGTTCTACGTCGTAACTAAGATAATAATAACATATAATAAAATAAAGTTGTCAAACAAATAAGTTTTAACGAAGTAAATAATAACATATAACAAAATAGAGTTGTCAAATAATGTAATAATTACATTTTTATTTGACCAATGAATTTTTATTATATGTTTTTATTATTTTCGTTTTGTTATTGTCCTAAATAACGAAAATAATAATAACATATAACAAAATCGAGGTGTAAATTAAATACAAAACGAAGATAGTAATTGTATATAATAAAATAGTGTTGCCAAATAAATATTTAAGTATTACATTATTTGACAACTCTATTTTATTTAATGTTATTATTATCTTCGTTTTATGGTTTATTTCATAACAAAGATAATAATAACATATAATAAAATAGAGTTGTCAAATAAAAATAATAATAATTACTTATTTATTTTACAACTCAATTTTGTTATATGTTATTATTTGGACTTTTCGAGCGACTTTCCTACCCATCGACGATAATGGACCAACATCTATATTTTCAGACTATACGATGACTAGTGCTTGAAATCTGGCGCGGAACCTGAAACATAGTTATAAATTTTGGAGAAGAATGCTATAAGAGTCTCTCAGTCCTCTATTTCATTGGGACTTTTCAGGAGATTTTGGTACCACCCGACAAAAATGGACCGAAATCGAGTGGTACGAAAATCCCCAATTTCATCTAGACTTTTTAGGCTATTTTCGTACCCCTGGACAAAAATGGAACGAAATTCGTAGTTTTAGACCAAATGATGGCTAATGTTCAAAATATGACCCAAAACACAATTATAAATTTAAGAGGAGAATTCTTTTAAATTATTACATTATTTGACAACTCTATTTTATTAAATGTTATTATTATATTCGTTTTATAGTTTTACTACATAAAGAAGACAATAATAATATATAATAACATATAATAAAATAGAGTTGTCAAATAAAGTAATAATTACATATTAATTTTACAACTCAATTTTGTTATATGTTATTATTATTTTCGTTATTTAGTACAACTACAAAACGAATATAATAATAACATATAATAAAATAGAGATGTCAAATAAATATGTAATTATTAATATATTTGATAATTCTATTTTTATTATATATTATTATTATTATCTTCTTTTTATGGTTTGACTGCATATATGGGTGGGAATAGGCCAGGCCACGCCAGGCTTTGAAAGGCCTGAGCCTGGCCTACGTTGAATTTTTGAGGCCTAAGTCTCGCCTACGGCCTATGATAGGCTTTTTTTTCGGCCTGAGCCTGGCCTACGGCCTATCATGGCCTGGCCTGTAAGCCTATTTAAAAGCCTTATTTACATTAAAAATAATTATCTATTTATATGCAATTAAACAATTATTTTTTTCTATAGCTACATGATGCTCTACCCATATCGATTTATATGATTCTCCATATACCAATACTAATGTGTATATGTATATATATATTAAATAAAAAAAATGATTTTTCTAACAAAATATTTTTTTTAAAATATGAAACAAATACCTTTTAAACCCTAAAAAATAGTTTTTGGTTTAAAAGATTAATTTTTTATTGAAACAAATACACCTATTATTATCTCTCAAACAACTCAGAATATTACCTCTAAACAAATCCTCTCAAATAACTTGGAATATTACCTCTCAAACAAATTCATATTCAGTAATAATAAACAATTAGGGTTTCTAAATTTAAATATTAATAATATATATAAAGATAACAAATAAATAGTATTAATTTTTATAAAATATAAAGTAACAAATAAATAATATCGGTTTTTATAAAAAAATATGTTGTTTTCATACATGTTTGTTGGAGCGAGTGCAATGGAAATTAGAAGAAGAAAAAATAGAGAGTGGAATACATGTAAAATATATATAGGCCGACCTGTCAGGCATAATAGGCTTTTTTACAAGTCTGAGCCTGACCTATTTACATAAATAGGCTTTAAAAACAGCCTGAGCCTGACCTTTTTATTAAACAGGCCAGGCCATAAGTAGGCCAGGCCATACGCCCCTATCGGACGGCCTAGCCTATTCCCGTACCTAACTGCATAACAAACATAGTAATATCATTTAATAAAATAGAGTTGTCAAATAAATATGTAATTATTACTTTATTTGACAACTCTAATTTATTATATGTTATTATTACCTTTGTTTTATAGTTTTACTTCATAACAAAGATAATAATAACATATAATAAAATAGAGTTGTCAAATAAAGTAACAACAAAACGTTATTTAGTACAACTCAAAACGAAGATAATAATAACATATAATAAAATAGAGTTGTCATATAAATATGTAATTATTACTTTATTTGACAACTCTATTTTGTTATATGATACTATTATCTTTGTCATGTAGTTGTACTTTATAACGAATATATAGAAACATATAATAAAATAGATTTGTCTAATCAAGTAATAATTACATATTTATATGACTACTCTATTTTGTTATATATTGTTATTATATTTGTTTTATAGTTTTAGTTCATAAGGAAGATGATAATAACATATATTAAAATATAGTTTATTTAACAACTCAATTTTGTTCTATGTTATTATTATCACCGTTTTATAGTTCTACGTCGTAACTAAGATAATAATAACATATAATAAAATAAAGTTGTCAAACAAATAAGTTTTAACGAAGTAAATAATAACATATAACAAAATAGAGTTGTCAAATAATGTAATAATTACATTTTTATTTGACCAATGAATTTTTATTATATGTTTTTATTATTTTCGTTTTGTTATTGTCCTAAATAACGAAAATAATAATAACATATAACAAAATCGAGGTGTAAATTAAATACAAAACGAAGATAGTAATTGTATATAATAAAATAGTGTTGCCAAATAAATATTTAAGTATTACATTATTTGACAACTCTATTTTATTTAATGTTATTATTATCTTCGTTTTATGGTTTATTTCATAACAAAGATAATAATAACATATAATAAAATAGAGTTGTCAAATAAAATAATAATAATTACTTATTTATTTTACAACTCAATTTTGTTATATGTTATTATTTGGACTTTTCGAGCGACTTTCCTACCCATCGACGATAATGGACCAACATCTATATTTTCAGACTATACGATGACTAGTGTTTGAAATCTGCCGCGGAACCTGAAACATAGTTATAAATTTTGGAGAAGAATGCTATAAGAGTCTCTCAGTCCTCTATTTCATTGGGACTTTTCAGGAGATTTTGGTACCACCCGACAAAAATGGACCGAAATCGAGTGGTACGAAAATCCCCAATTTCATCTAGACTTTTTAGGCTATTTTCGTACCCCCGGACAAAAATGGAACGAAATTCGTAGTTTTAGACCAAATGATGGCTAATGTTCAAAATATGACCCAAAACACAATTATAAATTTAAGAGGAGAATGCTTTTAAATTATTACATTATTTGACAACTCTATTTTATTAAATGTTATTATTATATTCGTTTTATAGTTTTACTACATAAAGAAGACAATAATAATATATAATAACATATAATAAAATAGAGTTGTCAAATAAAGTAATAATTACATATTAATTTTACAACTCAATTTTGTTATATGTTATTATTATTTTCGTTATTTAGTACAACTACAAACGAATATAATAATAACATATAATAAAATAGAGATGTCAAATAAATATGTAATTATTAATATATTTGATAATTCTATTTTATTATATATTATTATTATTATCTTCTTTTTATGGTTTGACTGCATATATGGGTGGGAATAGGCTAGGCCAGGCCAGGCTTTGAAAGGCCTGAGCCTGGCCTACGTTGAATTTTTGAGGCCTAAGTCTCGCCTACGGCCTATGATAGGCTTTTTTTTCGGCCTGAGCCTGGCCTACGGCCTATCATGGCCTGGCCTGTAAGCCTATTTAAAAGCCTTATTTACATTAAAAATAATTATCTATTTATATGCAATTAAACAATTATTTTTCTATAGCTACATGATGCTCTACCCATATCGATTTATATGATTCTCCATATACCAATACTAATGTGTATATGTATATATATATTAAATAAAAAAATGATTTTTCTAACAAAATAATTTTTTTAAAATATGAAACAAATACCTTTTAAACCCTAAAAAATAGTTTTTGGTTTAAAAGATTAATTTTTTATTGAAACAAACACACCTATTATTATCTCTCAAACAACTCAGAATATTACCTCTAAACAAATCCTCTCAAATAACTTGGAATATTACCTCTCAAACAAATTCATATTCAGTAATAATAAACAATTAGGGTTTCTAAATTTATATATTAATAATATATATAAAGATAACAAATAATTAGTATTAATTTTTATAAAATATAAAGTAACAAATAAATAATATCGGTTTTTATAAAAAAAATATGTTGTTTTCATACATGTTTGTTGGAGCGAGTGCAATGGAAATTAGAAGAAGAAAAAATAGAGAGTGGAATACATGTAAAATATATATAGGCCGACCTGTCAGGCATAATAGGCTTTTTTACAAGTCTGAGCCTGACCTATTTACATAAATAGGCTTTAAAAAACAGCCTGAGCCTGACCTTTTTATTAAACAGGCCAGGCCATAAGTAGGCCAGGCCATACGCCCCTATCGGACGGCCTAGCCTATTCCCGTACCTAACTGCATAAACAAACATAGTAATATCATTTAATAAAATAGAGTTGTCAAATAAATATGTAATTATTACTTTATTTGACAACTCTAATTTATTATATGTTATTATTACCTTTGTTTTATAGTTTTACTTCATAACAAAGATAATAATAACATATAATAAAATAGAGTTGTCAAATAAAGTAACAACAAAACGTTATTTAGTACAACTCAAAACGAAGATAATAATAACATATAATAAAATAGAGTTGTCATATAAATATGTAATTATTACTTTATTTGACAACTCTATTTTGTTATATGATACTATTATCTTTGTCATGTAGTTGTACTTTATAAAGAATATAATAGAAACATATAATAAAATAGATTTGTCTAATCAAGTAATAATTACATATTTATATGACTACTCTATTTTGTTATATATTGTTATTATATTTGTTTTATAGTTTTAGTTCATAAGGAAGATGATAATAACATATATTAAAATAGAGTTTATTTAACAACTCAATTTTGTTCAATGTTATTATTATCACCGTTTTATAGTTCTACGTCGTAACTAAGATAATAATAACATATAATAAAATAGAGTTGTCAAACAAATAAGTTTTAACGAAGTAAATAATAACATATAACAAAATAGAGTTGTCAAATAATGTAATAATTACATTTTTATTTGACCAATGAAATTTTTTTATATGTTTTTATTATTTTCGTTTTGTTATTGTCCCAAATAACGAAAATAATAATAACATATAACAAAATCGAGGTGTAAATTAAATACAATACAAAGATAGTAATTGTATATAATAAAATAGTGTTGCCAAATAAATATTTAAGTATTACATTATTTGACAACTCTATTTTATTTAATGTTATTATTATCTTCGTTTTATGGTTTATTTCATAACAAAGATAATAATACATATACAATAAAATAGAGTTGTCAAATAAAATAATATATTATTACTTATTTATTTTACAACTCAATTTTGTTATATGTTATTATTTGGACTTTTCGAGCGACTTTCCTACCCATCGACGATAATGGACCAACATCTATATTTTCAGACTATACGATGACTAGTGTTTGAAATCTGGCGCGGAACCTGAAACATAGTTATAAATTTTGGAGAAGAATGCTATAAGAGTCTCTCAGTCCTCTATTTCATTGGGACTTTTCAGGAGATTTTGGTACCACCCGACAAAAATGGACCGAAATCGAGTGGTACGAAAATCCCCAATTTCATCTAGACTTTTTAGGCTATTTTCGTACCCCCGGACAAAAATGGAACGAAATTCGTAGTTTTAGACCAAATGATGGCTAATGTTCAAAATATGACCCAAAACACAATTATAAATTTAAGAGGAGAATGCTTTTAAATTATTACATTATTTAACAACTCTATTTTATTAAATGTTATTATTATATTCGTTTTATAGTTTTACTACATAAAGAAGACAATAATAATATATAATAACATATAATAAAATAGAGTTGTCAAATAAAGTAATAATTACATATTAATTTACAACTCAATTTTGTTATATGTTATTATTATTTTCGTTATTTAGTACAACTACAAAACGAATATAATAATAACATATAATAAAATAGAGTTATTAAATAAATATGTAATTATTAATATATTTGATAATTCTATTTTATTATATATTATTATTATCTTCTTTTTAAGGTTTGACTGCATATAGGGGTGGGAATAGGCCAGGCCAGGCCAGGCTTTGAAAGGCCTGAGCCTAGCCTACGATGAATTTTTGAGGCCTAAGTCTGGCCTACGGCCTATGATAGGCTTTTTTTTCGGCCTGAGCCTGGCCTACGGCCTATAATGGCCTGGCCTGTAAGCCTATTTAAAAGTCTTATTTACATTAAAAATAATTATCTATTTATATGCAATTAAACAATTATTTTTCTATAGCTACATGATGCTCTACCCATATCGATTTATATGATTCTCCATATACCAATACTAATGTGTATATGTATATATATATTAAATAAAAAAAATGATTTTTCTAACAAAATAATTTTTTTAAAATATGAAACAAATACCTTTTAAACCCTAAAAACTAGTTTTTGGTTTAAAAGAATAAATTTTTTATTGAAACAAACGCACCTATTATTATCCCTCAAAAAACTCAAAATATTACCTATAAACAAATCCTCTCAAATAACTTGGAATATTACCTCTCAAACAAATTCATATTCAGTAATAATAAACAATTAGGGTTTCTATATTTATATACTAATAATATATATAAAGACAACAAATAAATAGTATTGATTTTTATAAAATATAAAGTAACAAATAAATAATATCGGTTTTTATAAAAAAATATGTTGTTTTCATACATGTTTGTTGGAGGGAGTGCAATGGAAATTAGAAGAAGAAAAAATAGAGAGTGGAATACATGTAAAATATATATAGGCCGACCTGTCAGGCATAATAGGCTTTTTTACAAGTCTGAGCCTGACCTATTTACATAAATAGGCTTTAAAAACAGCCTGAGCCTGACCTTTTTATTAAACAGGCCATGCCATAAGAAGGCCAGGCCATAGGCCCCTGTCGGACGGCCTAGCCTATTCCCATCCCTAACTGCATAACAAACATAGTAATATCATTTAATAAAATAGAGTTGTCAAATAAATATGTAATTATTACTTTATTTGACAACTCTAATTTATTATATGTTATTATTACCTTTGTTTTATAGTTTTACTTCATAACAAAGATAATAATAACATATAATAAAATAGAGTTGTCAAATAAAGTAACAACAAAACGTTATTTAGTACAACTCAAAACGAAGATAATAATAACATATAATAAAATAGAGTTGTCATATAAATATGTAATTATTACTTTATTTGACAACTCTATTTTATTATACGATACTATTATATTTGTCATGTAGTTGTACTTTATAACGAATATAATAGAAACATATAATAAAATAGATTTGTCTAATCAAGTAATAATTTCATATTCATATGACTACTCTATTTTGTTATATATTGTTATTATATTTGTTTTATAGTTTTAGTTCATAAGGAAGATGATAATAACATATATTAAAATAGAGTTTATTTAACAACTCAATTTTGTTCTATGTTATTATTATCACCGTTTTATAGTTCTACGTCGTAACTAAGATAATAATAACATATAATAAAATAGAGTTGTCAAACAAATAAGTTTTAACGAAGTAAATAATAACATATAACAAAATAGAGTTGTCAAATAATGTAATAATTACATTTTTATTTGACCAATGAATTTTTTTTATATGTTTTTATTATTTTCGTTTTGTTATTGTCCTAAATAACGAAAATAATAATAACATATAACAAAATCGAGGTGTAAATTAAATACAAAACGAAGATAGTAATTGTATATAATAAAATAGTGTTGCCAAATAAATATTTAAGTATTACATTATTTGACAACTCTATTTTATTTAATGTTATTATTATCTTCGTTTTATGGTTTATTTCATATCAAAGATAATAATAACATATAATAAAATAGAGTTGTCAAATAAAATAATAATAATTACTTATTTATTTTACAACTCAATTTTGTTATATGTTATTATTGGACTTTTCGAGCGACTTTCCTACCCATCGACGATAATGGACCAACATCTATATTTTCAGACTATACGATGACTAGTGTTTGAAATCTGGCGCGGAACCTGAAACATAGTTATAAATTTTGGAGAAGAATGCTATAAGAGTCTCCCAGTCCTCTATTTCACTGGGACTTTTCAGGAGAATTTGGTACCACCCGACAAAAATGGACCGAAATCGAGTGGTACGAAAATCCCCAATTTCATCTAGACTTTTTAGGCTATTTTCGTACCCCCGGACAAAAATGGAACGAAATTCGTATTTTTAGACCAAATGATGGCTAATGTTCAAAATATGACCCGAAACACAATTATAAATTTAAGAGAAGAATGCTTTTAAATTATTACATTATTTGACAACTCTATTTTATTAAATGTTATTATTATATTCGTTTTATAGTTTTACTACATAAAGAAGACAATAATAACATATAATAAAATAGAGTTGTCAAATAAAGTAATAATTACATATTAATTTTACAACTCAATTTTGTTATATGTTATTATTATTTTCGTTATTTAGTACAACTACAAAACGAATATAATAATAACATATAATAAAATAGACATGTTAAATAAATATGTAATTATTAATATATTTGATAATTCTATTTTATTATATATTATTATTATCTTCTTTTTAAGGTTTGACTGCATATAGGGGTGGGAATAGGCCAGGCCAGGCTAGGCTTTGAAAGGCCTGAGCCTGGCCTAGGATGAATTTTTGAGGCCTAAGTCTGGCCTACGGTCTATGATAGACTTTTTTTTCGGCCTGAGCCTGGCCTACGGCCTATCATGGCCTGGCCTGTAAGCCTATTAAAAAGCCTTATTTACATTAAAAATAATTATCTATTTATATGCAATTAAACAGTTATTTTTCTATAGCTACATGATGCTCTACCCATATCGATTTATATGATTCTCCATATACCAATACTAATGTGTATATGTATATATATATTAAATAAAAAAATGATTTTTCTAACAAAATAATTTTTTTAAAATATGAAACAAATACCTTTTAAACCCTAAAAAATAGTTTTTGGTTTAAAAGAATAAATTTTTTATTGAAACAAACGCACCTATTATTATCCCTCAAACAACTCAGAATATTACCTCTAAACAAATCCTCTCAAATAACTTGGAATATTACCTCTCAAAGAAATTCATATTCAGTAATAATAAACAATTAGGGTTTCTAAATTTATATACAAATAAATATATATAAAGATAACAAATAAATAGTATTGATTTTTATAAAATATAAAGTAACAAATAAATAATATCGGTTTTTATAAAAAAATATGTTGTTTTCATACATGTTTGTTGGAGTGAGTGCAATGGAAATTAGAAGAAAGAAAAATAGAGAGTGGAATACATGTAAAATATATATAGGCCGACCTGTCAGGCATAATAGGCTTTTTTACAAGTCTGAGCCTGACCTATTTACATAAATAGGCTTTAAAAACAGCCTGAGCCTGACCTTTTTATTAAACAGGCCATGCCATAAGTAGGCCAGGCCATAGGCCCCTGTCGGACGGCCTAGCCTATTCCCATCCCTAACTGCATAACAAACATAGTAATATCATTTAATAAAATAGAGTTGTCAAATAAATATGTAATTATTACTTTATTTGACAACTCTAATTTATTATATGTTATAATTACCTTTGTTTTATAGTTTTACTTCATAACAAAGATAATAATAACATATAATAAAATAGAGTTGTCAAATAAAGTAACAACAAAACGTTATTTAGTACAACTCTCAAAACGAAGATAATAATAACATATAATAAAATAGAGTTGTCATATAAATATGTAATTATTACTTTATTTGACAATTCTATTTTATTATATGATACTATTATATTTGTCATGTAGTTGTACTTTATAACGAATATAATAGAAACATATAATAAAATAGATTTGTCTAATCAAGTAATAATTACATATTTATATGACTACTCTATTTTGTTATATATTGTTATTATATATTTGTTTTATAGTTTTAGTTCATAAGGAAGATGATAATAACATATATTAAAATAGAGTTTATTTAACAACTCAATTTTGTTCTATGTTATTATTATCACCGTTTTATAGTTCTACGTCGTAACTAAGATAATAATAACATATAATAAAATAGAGTTGTCAAACAAATAAGTTTTAACCAAGTAAATAATAACATATAACAAAATAGAGTTGTCAAATAATGTAATAATTACATTTTTATTTGACCAATGAATTTTTTTTATATGTTTTTATTATTTTCGTTTTGTTATTGTCCTAAATAACGAAAATAATAATAACATATAACAAAATCGAGTTGTAAATTAAATACAAAACGAACATAGTAGTAGTATATAATAAAATAGTGTTGTCAAATAAATATTTAAGTATTACATTATTTGACAACTCTATTTTATTATATGTCATTATTATCTTCGTTTAATAATTTTACTTCATAACGAAGATAATAATAACATATAATAAAATAGAGTTGTCAAATAAAATAATAATAATTACTTATTTATTTTACAACTCAATTTTGTTATTTGTTATTATTATCTTCGTTATGAAGGAAAATTATTAAACGAAGATAATAATGACATATAATTAAATAGAGTTGTCAAATAAATATGTAACTATTAATTTATTTGATAATTCTATTTTATCATATGTTATTATTATCTTCCTTTTAAAGTTTGATTGCATAACGAAGATAGTAATAACATATAATAAAATAAAGTTGTCAAATAAATATTTAATTATAACTTTATTTAACAACTCTATTTTATTATATGTTAGTATTGTTTTCGTTATGAAGTACAATTATACAACGAAAATAATAATAACAAAAAATAATAGAGTTGTCAAATAAAGTAATAAATACATATTTATTTGATAAACTCAATTTTATTATATGTTATTATCTTCGTTATGTAGTAAGACAATAAAATGAAGATAATAATAACATATAATAGAATTATGTTTTCAAATAAAGTAATAATTACTTATTTATTAGACAACTCTATTTTATTAAATATTATTATTTTCTTCATTTTGTAGTTGTACTCAATAACGAAGATAATAATAACTTATAATAAAATAGAGTGGTCAAATAAATTAATTATTTTATATTTATTTGACAACTCAATTTTGTTATATTTTATTATTATCTTTGTTATTAAGTATAATTACGAAACAAAGATAACAATAACATATAATAAAATAGTGTTGTCAAGTAAAGTAAAAAATACATATTTATTAGACAACTCTATTTTATTAAATAATATTATTAATTTCATTTTGTAATTGTACTTAATAACGAATATAGCAATAACATATAATAAAATACAATTGTCAACTAAATTAATTATTACATATTTATTTGATAACTCAATTTTGTTATATGTTATTATCATATTTGTTATTCTGTACAACTATAAAACGAAGATAATAATAACATAATAAAGTAACATTGACAACACTATTTTATTAAATGTTATTATTATCTTCGTTTTATAGTTGTATTTAATATTGAAAATTGTAATAACATATAACACAATTGAACTATTAAATAAATATGTAATTATTACTTTATTTGACAACTCTATTTTATTATATGTTATTATTATCTTCACAATATAGTTGTACTACATGACGAAGATAATAATAACATATAATAAAATAAAGTTGTCAAATAAAGTACTAATTACATATTTATTTGATAAACTCAATTTGATTATATGTTATTATATGTCAAATAATTAAATATTTCATAGTTATTTGACAACTAAATTTTGTTATATTTTATTATTATCTTTATTATTAAGTATAACTACAAAAGAAAGATAATAATAACATATAATAAAATAGATTTGTCAAATAAATTAATTTTGATATATTTATTTGACAACTCAATTTTGTTATATGTTATTATTATCTTTGTTATTAAGTACAACTAAAAAATGAAGATAATAATAACATTTAATAAAGAAGATTAGAATAACATATAATAAGATATTATTATAAAATAAACTAATAATTACATCTTTATTTGACAACTATATTTCATTATATGTTGTTACTATGATCAATTTGAAGTAATATTTTGCAATGAAAATAACCCTATATACTATAACCCCAACCTTAAACCTTAAACCATAAACCTTAAACACTAAACCTAAAATCCTGAACCTTAAACTCTAAACCTTAATTCCTAAACGTGATTTCTTAAATCCTAAACAACCTAATACACTAAACCCTAATAAAATAAAGATGTAATTATTACTTTATTGGCTTAATTGCAGTTTTGGTCCTCCTATTTTAGTTGAATCGCGAAAGTAGTCCCTCCATTTTGTTTCTCCCCAGTTTGGGTCCCCCAAACATAATTTTAGTTAAAAACTTGATGAAATTTTATTTTTTAAAACCGTACTACACCATTTATGGTCATATACTTCGGGTACAATTGTTGCAAATGAGATCATGAGGCATTGTGTTACTTAAATAAATGCAAAAAAAATGAAATTTCATCAAGTTTTGGACCAAAATTCTGCTTGGGGACCAAAACTAGGGCGAAACAAAATGGAGGGACTATTTTCGCAATTCAGTTAAAATAAGGGGACCAAAACTGCAATTAAGCCTACTTTATTTGACATCTCTATTTTTTTTATATGTTATTATTATATATTTGTTATAAAGTAAAACTATAAAACGAAGATAATAATAACATAAATTAAATTATAGTTATCAAATTAAGTAATAATTACATATTTATTTGACAACTCTATTTTATTATATGTTACAGATTTTAGTCCATTTTTGTCGGGTGGTACGAAAATCGCCCAAAAAGTCCAGATGATAGTGAGGAGCGGGAGAGACTTTTAGCATGTTTCTCCTAAATTTATAAATGTGTTTCGGGTTAGATTTCAAACACTAGCCATCGTCTGGTCAGAAAATACAAATTTTAGTCTACTTTTGTCAGGTGGTACGAAAATCGCCCGAAAGACCAAAAATACGAATTTCAGTACACTTCTGTTGTGAAGTACGAAAATCATCTGAGAAGTCCAAATGAGATCGAGGAATTAAAGACTCTTTTAGAATTCTACTCCAAAATTAATAACTGTGTTTTCGATTCTGCGTTTTGTCGAGCGGTACGATAATCGCCCAAGAAGTCTAAATGAAGTCGAGGTTCGGAAGATTCTTATAGAATTGTTCTCCTACAATTAAGATCGTGTTTCGGGTTCCGTGTCAGATTCCAAACACTAGCCATCGTCTGGTCCGAAAATACAGTTTTCGGTCCATTTTTGTTGTTTGGTACGATTTTCAAACCCTAGCAATCATATTTCAAACCCTAGCAATCATATTTCAAACCCTAGCAATTATATTTCAAACCCTAGCAATCAGACTTTCAAACCCTAGCAATCAGATTTCAAACCCTAAAGACTCTTTTATTAAATAATATTTATTTGTTATTATTATTTTCGTTATTTAGTACAACTACAAAACGAAGATACTAATAACATATAATAAAACAGAATTGTCAAATAAATATGTAATTATTACTTTATTTGATAACTCTATTTTATTATATGTTATTATTATCTTTGTTATGCATTCAAACTTTAAAATGAAGATAATAATAACATATAATAAAAAATAATTATAAAAAAAATTAATAATTTCATATATATTTGACAACTCTGTTTTATTATATGTTATTATTATCTTCGTTTTGTAGTTGTACTAAATAATGAAAATAATAATAACATATAACAAAATTGAGTTGTAAAATTAATATGTAATTATTACTTTATTTGACAACTCTATTTTGTAAAATTATCTTCTTATCAAATAATGTTATAATTAAATAGTATTCTTCTCCTAAATTTATAATTGTGTTTTCGCTCATATTTTGAACATTAGCCATCATTTGGTCTAAAAATACGAATTCCGTTCCATTTTTGTCGGGTGGTACAAAAATTGCCTAAAAAGTCTAGATGAAATCGGGAAATTTCGTACCACCCGATTTCGGTCCATTTTTGTCTGGTGGTACGAAAATCGCCTGAAAAGTCCAAATGAAATCAAGGACTAAGAGACTCTTATAACATTCTTCTCTAAAATTTATAACTATGTTTCAGGTTCCGCGCCAGACTTCAAACACTAGTCATCGTCTGGTCTTAAAATACATATGTTGGTCTATTTTTTTCGAGGGGTACGAATGTCGCCCGGAAGTCCAAATGAAATTAAGGACCGGGAGACCATTATAGCATTCTTCCCTAGAATTTATAACTTTGTTTCGGGTTCCGCGCCAGATTTCAAACTCTTGCCATCATCTAGTCCTAAAATACAGATGTTGGTCCATTATCGTCGATGGGTACGAAATTTGCCCGAAAAGTCCAAATGAAATCGAGGACCGGGAGACCATTATAGAATTCTTGTTCTAAATTTATAACTGTGTTTCGGGTCCGCGTTAGGTTTGAAACACTAGCCATCGTCTTGTTCGAAAATACGAATTTCGATCCGTTTTAGTCGGGTGGTACAAAATTCACCCAAAAACTCCAGATTAAATCGAGGACCGGGAGACTATTATAGCATTCTTCTCCAAAATTTATAACTGTGATTCGGGTTACGCGCCAGATTTCAAACACTAGCCATCGTGTGGTCCGAAAATACGATTTTCGGTTTATTTTTGTCGGGTGGTACCAAAATCTCTCGAAAAGACTAGATGAAATCAAGGACCAGGAGACCCTTATAGCATTCTTCTCCTACATTTATAACTCTATTTCGGGTTCTGCGTCAGATTTCAAACACTAACCATCGTTTGGTCTCAAACTACGAACTTTGGTCCATTTTTGTTTGGTGGTACGAAAATCGCTTGAAAAGTCCAGATGAAATCGAGGACAGGAGACCCTTATAGCATTTTTCTTCAAAATTTATAAATGTGTCTCGGGTTCCGCGCCATATTTTTAACACTAGCCATCGCCTGGTCTGAAAATACTAATTTTTGTCCTTTTTTGTCGAGGGGTACGAAAATCGCCCGGAAAGTCCATATGAAATCGAGGACTAGAAGACTCTTATTATAGCATTCTTCTCCTGAATTTATAATTGTGTTTCAGATTCCGCGTCTGATGTCAAACATTGGCCATCGTCTGGTCCGAAAATACAAAATTTGGTCCATTATCATCGATGGGTACGAAAATCGCCTGAAAAGTGCAAATGAAATCGGAGACCAAATGGCCCTTATAGAATTCTTCTTCTAAATTTATAATTATTAATCGGTCCATTTTAGTCGGGTGGTACGAAAATAACCCGAAAAGTCCATATGAAATCCAGGACCGGGAGACGATTATAGCATTCTTCTTCAAAATTTATAATTGTGTTTCGGGTTATGCGTCAGATGTCAAACATTAACCATCGTCTGGTCCGAAAATACGATTTCCGGTCTATTTTTGTCGAGTGGTACAAAAATTACCCGAAAAGACCAGATGAAATCGAGGACCAGGAAACCCTTATAGCATTCTTCTCCAAAATTATTTATTTTGTTTCAGGTTCCGCATCAGAATTCAAACACTACCCAACGGTCGATTTTTGTCTTGTGATACAAAAATGGCCTGAAAAATCTAGATGAAATCGAGGACCAGGAGACCCTTATAGCATTCTTCTCCTAAATTTATAATTGTTTTACGGGTTCTTTGCTTGTATTTCAAACACTAACCATCATTTGGTCCGAAACTACGGACTATGGTCCATTTTTGTTGGGTGGTACAAAAATTGCCCAAAAAGTCCAGATGAAATCGAGTACCGGGAGACCCTTATAGCATTCTTCTCCAAAATTTATAATTGTGTTTCGGCTTCTGCGCCAGATCTCAAACACTAGCCATCGTCTGGTCTGAAAATACTGATTTTGGTCCTTTTTAGTCGTGGGGTACGAAAATCACCCGAAACGTCCAGATGAAATTGAAGACTGAGAGTCCCTTATATCATTTTTGTTCTAATTTATAATTTTCTTTCGGGTTCCGCGACAGATTTCATACACTAGCCATCGTCTTGTTCGAAAATACGGATTTTGGTCCATTTAAGTTCTAGTGGTACGAAATTAGATCGAAAAGTCCCGATGAAATCGAGGACCAAGAGACCCTTATACCATTCTTTTCTAAAATTTATAAATATGTTTCTGGTTCCGCGACAAATTTCAGCCACTAGCCATTGTCTAGTCGAAAATACAGATGTTGGTCTATTTTTGTCGAGGGGTATGAAAATCGCCCGGAAAGACCAAATGAAATCGAGGACCGCGAGACCATTATAGCATTCTTCCCAAAATTTATAACTTTGTTTCGGGTTCCTCGCCAGATTTCAAACACTAGCCATCGTCTTGTAAGAAAATAGCCCGAAAAGTCTACATGAAATCAAAGACCATGAGACTCTTATAGCATTATTCTCCTAAATTTATAAATGTGATTCGGTTTACGCGTAATATTTCAAACACTATCCATTGCTTGTTCGAAAATACGAATTTCGGTCCATTTTTGTCATGTGTACGAGAGACCCTTATAACATTCTTCTCCAAAATTTATAACTGTATTTCAGGTTGCGTGTCAGATTCCATAGACAAACCATCATTCTGTTTGAAAATACAGATTTTGGTCCATTTTAGTCGGGTGGTACGAAAATCGTCCATAAAATCCAGATGAAATCGAGGACCTGAAGAACCTTATAGCAATCTTCTCCAAAATTTATAATTGTGTTTCAGGTTACGCGTCAGATTTCAAACACTAGCCATAATCTTGTTCGAAGATACTAATTTAGGTCTATTTTAGTCAAGTGGTATGAAAATCGCCCGAAAATTCACGATGAAATCGAGGACCGGGAGACCCTTATAGCATTCTTCTCCATAATTTATAACTGTGTTTCGGGTTACGGGCCAGATTTCAAACACTAACTATCGTTTTGTTAGAAAATACGAATTTCCGTCCATTTTATTTAGGAGGTACGAAAATCGAACAAAAAGTCTAGATGAAATCGAGGACTGGGAGACCCTTATATCATTCTTCTCCAAAATTTAAAATTGTGTTTCGGGTTCCACGTCAAAATACAAACACTAGCCATCGTCTTGGTCGAAAATACGGATTTCGGTCCATTTTTGTCGGGTGGTACGAAAATCTCCCCAAAAGACCAGATGAAATCGAGGACCGGAAGACCCTTATATCATTCTTCTCCAAAATGATTAACTGTG
The DNA here is from genome assembly GCA_002896215.2 of Cicer echinospermum. Classification (NCBI taxonomy): domain Eukaryota; kingdom Viridiplantae; phylum Streptophyta; class Magnoliopsida; order Fabales; family Fabaceae; genus Cicer; species Cicer echinospermum. Next base: position 11,614,488 of record PGTU02000004.1, read on the forward strand.
TTTCAGGTTCTGCCTCAGATTTCAAGCACTAGCCATGGTATGGTCCGAAAAATACGGATTTCGGTCTATTTTGGCCAGATGGTACGGAAATTGCCAGAAAAATCCACATCAAATCGAGGACGTGGAGACCCTTATAGCATTCTTAGCCAAAATTTATAACTGTATTTCGGATTCCGTGTCAGATTTCAAATCCTAGCCATTGTCTGGTCCGAAAATACGAATTTCTGTCCACTTTGGTCGGGTGGTACGAACATTGTAAGACCCGTAATTTGAAAGTGTGCTTTATGTATTTTTGTGTATTTTGGATTTTGGCTCGGAGGCTTTTTAGCCAAAGTTAATAATATTTTGGCTCTGATCAACCGTGAACCGATTTCCCTCCTTCTCCCGTTTTCATTTTCGTCGCTTTCTTTTCTTCAAACTAGTAACCCAAGGTTGGGTGAAAGTTAGAACAAGGATTTCGCAACTCCACTCTTCCTCTTTGATTCGAAAACGAAGAAAAAACGGTATTTGAGATCCAAACACAAACCCCTCCGTTTCTTCTAGATCCAAGCTTCATTTCGCGAAGAGTTAGAAGGGAAAGTTGCTCACTACCATGCCACGGTGCTAGGGGACCAATTTGGAGGCGACGTTGCGAGCAAAGATTTTACCGGGTTTACTCGCGGTACCGGAAAACCACGTTGAAGCTAACGTTAAGGTAAGGGCTCCTTCCAAACTTCTAGTTTGCATTAGGGACTTATCTGTGGTTGTGTGGGAAGGAAATTGTTAGGATTTAATGTATCGATTCGGGGACAAACGAATCTAATGCGTTACGGGTAAAACCTTAGAGTTAGGTTTTGTTTATATTGATGAATGTTTCGTGGTAAATGAATTTGAGGTCATTGTGTATGACTATGAGTACATGAAGTCTGATGCATTTGGGTGTCACGTTGTGTTGAATTGTGTTCGTTGTATTTGGCGTGTCCATACTTGATGTTTGTTAATTCGTGTGGGTTTGTTGTGAAAAATGGTTTGAATGTGAGAGTATGTTTGAGTTTGTTTATGTGGAATTTGAAAACCATTGGAGTTAAACGAGTATTAAAAATGGGGAATCTTTTAATACCTCGGTTTACTTAATGTGCGTTTGAGGAAAATGTTTAAGTTAACTGGGTGTTGAGAATGGGGAATCTCTTAATGTCTCGGTTACTTAACTATCGTTTTTGAAAAACGTTTCAGTAAATGAGTATTAAGAATGGGGAATCTCTTAATGTCTTGTTTACTGAATGTTTTGTGTGAAAATCGTTTAAGTTAAATGGATATTAAAAATGGGGAATCTTTTAATATCTGCATTTGCTTAACGTTTGTTGTGAATGGAGTCGGTATATGTTCATGCATTTTCATGCTTTTTGTAAATCGTGCAGACCCGTGATAGGTGGCACCTTGATAAATAGTACTTTGGCCTGTGATAGGCGGTACATTTATGATTTACATTTTTGAAAACCGTGCAGACCCGTGATAGGTGGCACCTCGATAAACGATACGGGCCCGTGATAGGCTGTACGTTTATGGTTTTCGTTTTTGGGTAAATTGTGCAGACCCGTGATAGGTGGCACCTTGGTAGATAGTACTTTGGCCTGTGATAGGCGGTACAACTACAATTTACATTCTTTTTAGTAAACCGTGCAGACCCGTGATAGGTGGCACCTCGGTAAACGATACGGGTCCGTGATAGGCAGTACGTTTATGGTTTACGCTTTTTAGTAAATCGTGCAGACCCGTGATAGGTGGCACCTCGGTAATTGGTACTTTGGCCTGCGATAGGCGGTACAATTATGATTTACGGCCCTTCGAGGAGGGTTTTGGTTTGGAATTCCGAGTCCATGCATTTTGGCATATACGCATTGCATTAGGGTGCTTGGCACGCGAGTCGTTTTTGATACGAGTCTATGTTTGAGTGTTTTGAATTTTGATTTATCATGGTAATCCCGTTGAAGGTGCTAAGTGTTATGTGTTAATTATTGTGTGTAAGTATGATGGTCTTCGAATTCCCATTTGCCGTGGTAATCGCGTAGGAATTGCTAAGTGTTAGGTTGTGGACTTGATTGAAATGACTTGAGTTAATTCATAAATTTTTGGAAAAATGATCCGGGAAATCGATTTCCCAATCGATTGGATGGTAGACAGGGACTTGGCCAAATGGACAAAATCGATTAGCCAATCGATTTTGTAATCAGTTTTCGAAAATCATTTACGAAATCGATTGCCCAATCGATTGGGCCTTAAATCAGGGACTCATCCATATTCGACCAAATCGATTTGGAAATCGATTGGCTTAAAACCTGGGAGCTCAATACTCACTCAATCGATTGATTCAGCCCAGGATTCTGTTTTCATTAAAAACCTTCACCCCAATCGATTTCCCAATCGATTGGCTCAGTGAAAATCCTCAGTTTGAGTTAGAGGATTGATTACTCATTAACTTATCCATGTCTCGTTTTGTTATGTGTTAATTAGGAGATTGAGAACTTCATTTTACTTTCATTTTTATTTGGCAAAGTATTGTATGAACTTTTCGAATATTGAAAATCCTGTTAAGGTGCATGCTTAGTTGAAAAGTTATTTTGAACATTTAAAAACTTAATTGCTATGTGTTAACTGTTATTTTTTTGGTTGGTGACCCTTTACAATTATTGTGGAAATCTGGGCTTTGCCCTCAGATGAGAGGTAGGACGGTCCCACCGGTTCGTACCCTACGGACGGGAATGGAGATGGGAACGCTTGACTGCAGTTACGTTAGGAGGATCTCACGGGGCGCGTGGAGATCACTCGGGGTATATAGCTTTTTGGTAGGATGATCAGATTAGGATGATGTATAGGGACTAGGTGTCCTTCTTTTTGGATTGGAGTATTTTTAGTTTGGAAAACTGTACTTATACTAATATTGTCAGTTTGACATCTTCTTTGAATGGGTTCCATGTACCATTTGTTGTTGTGTAAATATTTTGGATTTATAATTGGAGAAACTTTTCCGCTGTTTGTAAATTATAATGACTCAATTATTTATCCAAAGGAATTTTCTTACTTATTTCTCTGTTTCAGTTTAATTTCTTTAAAAAAAAAAATACACCCTCGCTTTGAAAAACGGGGCGTTACATTGTGGTATCAGAGCGTAGGTTTGGTTTTCTTTGGGGGCTGTGGAACCTTGGTTATAGATTGTAGGTCGACCTATAAGTTGGAAGTTGTCATCTGATCATGTGTCGGTTTAGGTGACTTGAGTTGTCAAGTCCAATATAATTATTATGCGTTGTTATAGTCGGACGTTAGTTTGGAATTATTTGAAGTAGTGTTAAGACTCTACTTGATGATGGTTTTATAGGAAACCATGCCGCCAAGAAGGAATGACGCTCCGAGAGCCAACGCTAATAGGAATGATCAAATGGCGGAGGCTATGAATAACATGGTTGCTTCTGTTGCTGCACAGACTGCTGCCAAGACTCAACGAGATCTTGAAAAGAGGGGAAGAGAGATCCGTGCGGCAGAGTCAAGAGGGTTAGAAGACTTCCGTCGTTACAATCCTCCTGCTTAAAGTGTGCTTTATGTATTTTTGTGTATTTTATGATTTTGGCTCGGAGGCTTTTTAGCCAAAGTTAATAATATTTTGGAGATATTTGTTAAAAGTAAGTAATATATATATATATATATATATATACTTATATATTATATATAATATATATTTATGTTTATATGTGTTTGTTTGGGGGAAAAAGAAAGGAAAACTAGAAGGAAGGAAAAGAAAGAAAAGAGTATATAAAGGAAAGAAGGAAAAAGAAGAAGAAAGGAAAAAACAAAGGAAAGAAAAAGAAAGGAAGGAAAATTCAACTTTTCCATCTTCTTCTCTGATCAACCATGAAACCGATTTCCCCTGATTCTCCCCGTTTTCATTTTCGTCGCTTTCTTTTCTTCAAAACTAGTAACCCAATGGTTGGGTGAGAGTTAGAACAAGGATTTCGCAACTCCACTCTTCCTCTTTGATTCGAAAACGAGAGAAAAACGGTATTTGAGATCCAAACACAAACCCCTCCGTTTCTTCTAGATCCAAGCTTCATTTCGCGAAGAGTTAGAAGGGAAAGTTGCTCACTACCATGCCACGGTGCTAGGGACCAATTTGGAGGCGACGTTGCGAGCAAAGATTTTACCGGGTTTACTCGCGGTACGGAAAACCACGTTGAAGCTAACGTTAAGGTAAGGGCTCCTTCCAAACTTCTAGTTTGCATTAGGGACTTATCTGTGGTTGTGTGGGAAGGAAATTGTTAGGATTTAATGTATCGATTCGGGGAAAAACGAATCTAATGCGTTACGGGTAAAACCGTAGAGTTAGGTTTTGTTTATATTGATGAATGTTTCGTGGTAAATGAATTTGAGGTCATTGTGTATGACTATGAGTACATGAAGTCTGATGCATTTGGGTGTCACGTTGTGTTGAATTGTGTTCGTTGTATTTGGCGTGTCCATACTTGATGTTTGTTAATTGGTGTGTGTTTGTTGTGAAAAATGGTTTGAATGTGAGAGTATGTTTGAGTTTGTTTATGTGGAATTTGAAAACCATTGGAGTTAAACGAGTATTAAAAATGGGGAATCTTTTAATACCTCGGTTTACTTAATGTGCGTTTGAGGAAAATGTTTAAGTTAACTAGGCGTTGAGAATGGGGAATCTCTTAATGTCTCGGTTACTTAACTATCGTTTTTGAAAAACGTTTCAGTAAATGAGTATTAAGAATGGGGAATCTCTTAATGTCTTGTTTACTGAATGTTTTGTGTGAAAATCGTTTAAGTCAAAAGTATATTAAGAATGGGGAATCTCTTAATATGTCTGTTTGCTTAACGTTTTGTTTTGAAAATCATTAAGATAAATCGATATTAAGAATGGGGAATCTCTTAATGACTTATTTATTTAATGTTGTTTTGAAAATCGTTTAAGTTAAATGGATATTAAAAATGGGGAATCTTTTAATATCTGCATTTGCTTAACGTTTGTTGTGAATGGAGTCGGTATATGTTCATGCATTTCATGCTTTTTGTAAATCGTGCAGACCCGTGATAGGTGGCACCTTGATAAATAGTACTTTGGCCTGTGATAGGCGGTACATTTATGATTTACGTTTTTGAAAACCGTGCAGACCCGTGATAGGTGGCACCTCGATAAACGATACGGGCCCGTGATAGGCAGTACGTTTATGGGTAAATTGTGCAGACCCGTGATAGGTGGCACCTTGGTAGAATAGTACTTTGGCCTGTGATAGGCGGTACGACTACAATTTACATTCTTTTTAGTAAAACCGTGCAGACCCGTGATAGGTGGCACCTCGGTAAACGATACGGGCCCGTGATAGGCAGTACGTTTATGGTTTACGCTTTTAGTAAATCGTGCAGACCCGTGATAGGTGGCAACCTCGGTAATTGGTACTTTGGCCTGCGATAGGCGGTACAATTATGATTTACGGCCCTTCGAGGAGGGTTTTGGTTTGGAATTCCGAGTCCATGCATTTTTGGCATATACGCATTGCATTAGGGTGCTTGGCACGCGAGTCGTTTTTTGATACGAGTCTATGTTTGAGTGTTTTGAATTTTGATTTATCGTGGTAATCGCGTTGAAGGTGCTAAGTGTTATGTGTTAATTATTGTGTGTAAGTATGATGGTCTTCGAATTCCCATTTGCCGTGGTAATCGCGTAGGAATTGCTAAGTGTTAGGTTGTGGACTTGATTGAAATGACTTGAGTTAATTCGTAAATTTTTGGAAAAATGATCAGGGAAATCGATTTCCCAATCGATTGGATGGTAGACAGGGACTTGGCCAAATGGACAAAATCGATTAGCCAATCGATTTTGTAATCAGTTTTCGAAAATCATTTACGAAATCGATTGCCCAATCGATTGGGCCTTAAGTCAGGGACTCATCCATATTCGACCAAATCGATTTGGAAATCGATTGGCTTAAAACCTGGGAGCTCAATACTCACTCAATCGATTGCCAAATCGATTGATTCAGCCCAAGATTCTGTTTTCATTAAAAACCTTCACCCCAATCGATTTCCCAATCGATTGGCTCAGTGAAAATCCTCAGTTTGAGTTAGAGGATTGATTACTCATTAACTTATCCATGTCTCGTTTTGTTATGTGTTAATTAGGAGATTGAGAACTTCATTTTACTTTCATTTTTATTTGGCAAAGTATTGTATGAACTTTTCGCATATTGAAAATCCTGTTAAGGTGCATGCTTAGTTGAAAAGTTATTTTGAGCATTTAAAAACTTAATTGCTATGTGTTAACTGTTATTTTTTTGGTTGGTGACCCTTTACAATTATTGTGGAAATCTGGGTTTGCCCTCAGATGAGAGTCAGGACGGTCCTACCGGTTCGTACCCTACGGACGGGAATGGAGATGGGAACGCTTGACTGCAGTTACGTTAGGAGGATCTCACGGGGCGCGTGGAGATCACTCGGGTGTATAGCTTTTTGGTAGGATGATCAGATTAGGATGATGTATAGGGACTAGGTGTCCTTCTTTTTGGATTGGAGTATTTTTAGTTTGGAAACTGTACTTATACTAATATTGTCAGTTTGACATCTTCTTTGAATGGGTTCCATGTACCATTTTCTTACTTATTTCTCTGTTTCAGTTTAATTTCTTTTAAAAAAAAAAAATATACCCTCGCTTTGAAAAACGGGGCGTTACAAACATTGCCCGAAAAGTTCGGATGAAATCGAGGACCGGGAGACCCTTATATCATTCTTCTCCAAAGTTTATAATTGTGTTTCAGGTTCCGCGTCAAAATACAAACACAAGCCATCGTCTTGTTCAAAAATATGGATTTCGGTCCATTTTTGTGGGATGGTACGAAAATCGCCCAAAAAGTCCAGATGAAATCGATGACCAGGAGAACCTTAAAGTGCTATTCTCCTAAATCCATAAATGTGTTTTAGATTCCATATAATACCACTAGTTTTGATACAAAAGTCCTGATAATATCTTCACAACGTCAGATTTCAAACACTAACCATCGTCTTGTTCGAAAATACAAATTTCTTTCAAGTTTTGTCTGGTGGTACGAATATCACCCGAAAAATCCAGACGAAATCGAGACCGGAATCCATTATAGCATTCTTCTCCTAAATTTATAAAGATATTTCAAGTTCTGCGTCAAATTTCAAACACTAGCCCTCTTATGCTCTGAAAATACAGATTACGGTCCATTTTTGTTAGGTGTTACGAAAATCGATCCAAAAGTACAAATGAAATCGAGGACCGGGAAACCCTTATAGAATTCTTCTTCTTAATATATAACCGTGTTTCGGGTTCCGTGTCAAATTTCAAGCACTAGCCATCGTCTAGTCCGGAAATACATATTTTTGTCAATTTTTGTTGAGGGGTATGAAACTCGCCCAAGAAGTCTATATGAAATCGAGGACCGAGATACCCTTATACATTCTTCTTCTAAATTTACAACCCTGTATCGGGTTACGTAGAAGATTTCAAACACTAGCCATCGTCTTTTTCGAAAATATGGATTTCCGTCCCACTTAGTCGGTTGGTTCGAAAATTGCCTGAAATGTCTAGATGAAATCGAGGACCAGGAGACTCTTATAACATTCTTCACCAAAATTTATAATTGTGTTTCCGGTTCGGCGTTAGATTTTAAACACTATCCATAGTCTTGTTCGAAGGTATGGATTTCGGTTCATTTTTGTCGCATGGTACAAAAATCGTCCAAAAGGTCTAGATGAAATCGAGGACCTGGAGACCCTTATAGCATTACTCTCCTATATATATAACAGTGTTTCAGGTACCGTGCAGATTTCAAACATTAGCCATCGTTTGATCAGAAAATACAGATATTGGTCCATTTTTGTCGAAGGGTACGAAAATCACCCGAAAAGTCATGATGAAATCGAGGACTGAGAGACCCTTATAGCATTCTTCGTCTAAATTTATAAATGTGTTACATGTTCCACGTCAGATTTCAAACACTATTCATCATCTTGATCGAAAATACGTATATCGGTCCATTTTAGTCAGGTGGCACGAAAATTGCCCGAAAAGTCCAACTGAAATCGAGGACCGGGAGACCATTATAGTATTCTTCTCCAAAATTTATAACTGTGTTTTGGTTTCCGCATCAAATTTGGAACACTAGCCCTCGTCTGATCTGGAAATACAGATTTTAGTCCATTTTTGTCGGGTTGTACAAAAATCGCCCTAAAAGTCCATATGAAATCGATGACCGAGAGACCCTTATATCATTATTCTCCTAAATATATAACAATGTTTTGGGTTCAAAAATACGGAGTTTGGTCAATTTTTGTCGTGTGGTACAAAAATTGCCGATTTCAAACACTATTATATATTTAGTACTTTCAGACCAGAAAAAGGGCCAAATCAGTATTTTCAAACCAGACGATGGCTAGTGGTTGAAATCTGGGGTAGAATACAAAACACAGTTACAAATGTTGGAGAAGCATGTTATAAGAGTCTCCCGGTACTCTAGTTCATATGGACTTTTTGGGCAATCTTCGTACCACCCGACAAAAATGGACCAAAGTCCGTAGTTTCATACAAAACGATGGTTAGTGTTTGAAATATAAAACGCAGAACCCGAAACACAGTTATAAGTTTAGAAGAAGATGTTGGATTTTGATCCTTTGATTCCTAATTTTGACATAATTAATAATTCAACAATGTTCATACAATACATGACAAATCTAACAGTTTAATTGAGCAAGATTTCAGGAACCATAATCCAATCCTACACACTTGGATCAAATTGCTTGGAACACAAGAAATCAACAAAAGTTGAAATCTGACTATGTAAATCGATTGGGAAATCGATTTCATAACAAGGGTGTAAGGAAATCTTAAGTGTTTGTAAATGTGAAATCGATTAGGCAATCGATTAGCTTCATTAAAAATGAAAACTGCACAAGTCAGTAGCACTCTGATTTGGAGAGTAATCGATTGAGAAATCGATTGAACATTTCACAAATTAAACCTGATGGTAACACATCGATTGGTAAATCGATTGGATAAGTCACAGTAGCACTCCAGTGTTGAGGGAATCGATTGGCAAATCGATTGACAAAGTATCATTTGAAAAATGACCTCACCTGTGACAAATACAATCGATTGGACAATCTATTGTTGAAATTTTCAATTCTGATATAGTTTGGTTGCAATCGATTGGGCAATCGATTGAACTAAACACCAGGTAAGAACTTTTCAGGAACATGCTACCAAAGCGATTGACAAGTCGATTGACATCAAATAACTGAGTCACTATTTTGAATTAAGTCGATTGGAAAATCGATTGACATTAAAACTGAGTCACTGTTTTGAATCCAATCGATTGACAAATCGATTGACATCAAATAACTGAGTCACTGTTTTGAATCCAATCGATTGACAAATCGATTGACATCAAAAAACTGAGCCACTGTTTTGAACACAATCGATTGGCAAATCGATTGAAATAAACTTTTTGAAAACACAGTGAACTCTGAGATTGTGACCAAATCGACTCTGTGTTTTTATACATCGACTCTGAGATTTGACAAATCGATTGAGTAATCGATTGAAATTACTTTTATTGAAACAGTTTCCCCGAAATCGATTAGGAAATCGATTTATACAAGTCTGGACATGTTCTACTGAAAAGTGTTGTTTTTAAAGAATCGATTGGTAAATCGATTAGCTTGTATAGTTTCAAGATTAAAGAAAAACAAGACTCGCGATAATCGGTTGGCAAATCGATTTAGCACTTTTTATAACTTTACAAAATCGATTGGGAAATCGATTGCGTAGTTGGTTTTTCAGAAACTATATAAACTGTCTTTCAATCTTTATTCATATAACAATTCATAACTTTCATAATTTCTCATAATGCTCTTAACTGTTCATAACAACAAACTAACAACTTCATAATTGTGATTACAGATTTCAATACGTTTTGTTGACAATCTAAGAGAAATGATAATGTGCTCATGAACAATCCTTGAGTATACAGATTCGTGAGGAGCAACATTCATAAAGATTGAAGACTCTTTTGTTTTACATCTTTTATTCATTCTGTAATAAATCTTTGAAAGGAATAGGACGCAAGAAAAGCCAGCTTGAACTGGTGGCTACTTTCTTGGTTGAAGACTCAACAAGAAAGAGTCGTACTTTGATTCTGTGATAGGCTGCTGAGTGTCTACAAGGATCAGAGGGTATTCAACAGGAAAGACATAATTAGAGATTGATAGGTTTCAGGGAGGAAACTGGAAAATCTTTGTAATTGATTCTTTCTATTGAAGGAGAAGAAAATCTGAAATCCGATTGGATTTTCAGGACTGGACGTCGGTTGTCGTTGAACAACCGAACCAGGATAAATCTCTGTGTCTTCTTCTCTAACTCTCTCTCTTTAATTTTCTATATTGCTAACTTTGCATGCCTCAAAATTTAAATTCCGCTGTGCACTTGATACTGATTAATTTTGTAACGAAAACTGATATATTTTCTGTTATTGCGAGGTCACTGATATCAACAATTGGTATCAGAGCTTAACTTCTTGAGAGGTAACACTTATAAGAAGATGGCCTCGACTGACGTTCTGGGAGAAGGCGCTTCGTTAGCACGTCCACCAGCTTTCAACGGTACAGCCTACATGTACTGGAAGCAAAGAATGCTAATATTCCTGGAAGCAAGTGGCATAGACATCCTTGACGCTGTTGAAAACGGTCATATATTCCCAAGATTGCAGGAACGAATGACTCAATGATTCTCAAGCCTAGAGCCGACTGGTCCGATGAAGACAAAAAGAAGGTTGGTTTCAATGCGAAGGCGAAGAACATAATCACATCCGCCCTATGTGCAGAAGAGTTCTTTAGAGTATCCAATTGCAAGTCAGCAAAAGAGATGTGGGACATCCTCCAAGAAACGCATGAAGGTACTACTGATGTTAAGAGAGCTCGTGTGAATACGCTCATGCACGAATATGAATTATTTAGCATGAAGAAAGAAGAGTCAATCAGTGATTTGCAAACCAGATTCACACACATTGTCAACAACCTGCATGCACTAGGAAAATATGTGGATAACGAACAGCAGATTGAAAAGTTTATGAGATGTTTAACCAGAGAATGGCAGCCCAAAATTACCGCAATAGCTGAGTCTAAAGATCTAGCGAAGATGACGACAGCAACATTATTTGGAAAATTAAGGGAACATGAAATGGAATTACATCGACTGGATGAAGCAGAAATGGAAAGTAGGAAAAAGAAAGGTTTATCTCTGAAGGTTCAAGCAAATCAATTAAAAACTGAATCCGATAGCTGCTCAAATGAATCCAGCAGTGACAATGAAGAACCAGAAATCGGACTGCTTGTCAAGAAATTTAAGAAATTTCTGAAGAAGAAAGATAACAAATTCAGAAAACCATCCAGCTCCAAGACTAGTGACAACAAGCAAATTACATGCTATGAATGTGGAAAGATTGGTCACATAAAGTCAGAATGCTACAAATTGCAGAACAAAAATAAAGCTGCAAAATCAAAAGGCAAAGAACCAGTCACCAAAACAAAGAAGGCGTATATTGCTTGGAACGATAACGATGAATCCTCTGCCTCTTCGGATGAAGAAGAAGCCAATATGTGTCTCATGGCAAATTCAGATTCAGAATCAGAAAATGAGGTTAGTTCACAATCTAATCCAACCTATGATGAACTTCAAGAAGCTTTCAATGAATTGCATGATGATTATGTGAACTCCATAAAACAGTTGTTAAGCACAAAGAAAATGCTTGAACAAAAGAATGTTGAGCATAAAGAAATTGAAAATTTATGTGAACAACTGAAAAAAAGATTCACAAGAAAAATCTGCAAAGTGCATTGAACTTGAAAATACTGTTGCATCATTAAAATCTGATTTGTTAAAGTTTGCTAATAGTAAAGATAAACTGAATGTCATACTTAGCAATCAAAGACATGTTCATGAAAAATCTGGTTTAGGATATACACCAAATATGCATGTTAAAAGGAATAAAAATAGATATGGTATTGGTTATATGCAAACCAGAAGTGTCAAACATGGTCAAAAATCTGCTATTGCTAAGAGTATGTATGATATCTTTACTAAGCCAAATCATCATTCATCCTTTAATGGCAAGTGTCATTTCTGTTGCAGAAATGGACATTTTGTGTCAAATTGCAAGTTTAAAAAATTAGCCAATAAGGGATGGAAGCAAATTTGGACAGCAAAGAAATCTGTGTTTGACACTAACCAAACAGGACCCAATTTAGATTGGGGACCTAAAACAAAATTCTGATTTTGTTTTGCAGGTGTGCTTGACATCCACTAAGCACTCATGGTATTTGGATAGCGGATGTTCGAAGCACATGACAGGGGACAAATCCAAATTCCTGTCCTTGACATTAAAGGAAGGAGGCTTTGTCAAATATGGAGACAACAATAGAGGAAAAATTATTGGAATTGGTGACATAGGCAATGAGTCAACTACAGTGATTAAGAATGTATTATATGTTGAAGGACTCAAGCATAACTTGCTAAGCATAAGTCAGCTTTGTGATAAAGGCTTTCAAGTAAGCTTCTCATCCCAATCATGCATCATTGAACATAAAGATGACAAAAACATAAAGCTGATTGGTGACAGAATTAACAACATCTACATGTTGGATTTCAATTCTGTACCAAGTGCCGTATGTTGCTTGTTATCAAACCAAGATGAAACATGGCTGTGGCATAAACGCATTGCTCATATTCATATTAATCACTTGAATAAGCTTGTTAGCAAACAGCTAGTAATAGGACTCCCCAATAGGAAGTTTTCTAAGGATAGGTTGTGCGATTCATGTGAGAAGAGTAAACTGGTTAAGACTCCATTTCCCTCTATAGATTTGGTTAGAACAAATAGAGTTTTACAACTAGTTCACATGGACCTCTTTGGACCTGCCCAAGTTAAGAGTTTAGGTGGAAACCTGTATGGATATGTGCTGGTTGATGATTATTCTAGATTCACATGGACTTACTTTTTAGCTCATAAAAATGATACATTTTCTGTTTTCAAAAAGTTTGCTGCTTTTAGTACAAAATGAGAATGATTTGAAAATTGTTTCAATAAAAAGTGATCATGGAGGTGAATTCCAAAATGATCTTTTTCAAAATTATTGTGAATCAAATGGAATCAACCACATCTATTCAGCCCCTAGGACACCACAGCAGAATGGGGTAGTGGAGAGGAAAAATAGATCCCTAGAAGAGTTAGCTAGGACCATGCTTAAGGACTCCAACCTACCTAAGTACTTTTGGGCAGATGCAATTAGTACAGCCACTCATATTGTGACTAGAGTACTGATTAGACCACTTCTTAAGAAAACACCCTATGAGCTTTACAAGGGTAGAAAACCAAACCTGTCCTATTTTAGAATCTTTGGTTGTAAGTGCTTTGTTTTGAACAATGGCAAGGAACACCTAGGAAAGTTTGACCCTAAGGCAGATGAAGGAATCTTTCTAGGATACTCCCAAACTAGTAAAGCCTATAGAATCTACAACAAAAGAACAAAAACCATAGAAGAGTCAGTTCATGTAAAGTTTGATGAATCTTTTACAGAAAACGTGAACAAAACTCCTTCTAAGGTTAATGATATGTTGGATGATGTTGTAGAATCTGAACCCCTAGAACAACCTATAGCTGATCCTCCAACTAGTGCAGACCCTGTAGAACCTATAGAAACCAGTGAGTTACCTAAGGAATGGAGATTTAATAGAAACCACCACTTAGACAACATCATAGGTGACATCTCTAGAGGTGTGTCAACTAGAGGAAACCTTAGAGAGTTCTGTAACCTCACAGCCTTTGTGTCTCAGATTGAACCTAAGAACATTAAGGAAGCCCTTTTAGATAGTGAGTGGATACTTGCTATGCAAGAGGAGTTAAACCAGTTTGAGAGAAACAAGGTGTGGAGTTTAGTACCTAGGCCAGAGGGTAAGCATGTAATAGGTACCAGGTGGGTGTTCAGAAATAAGTTAGATGAGAATGGTGTGATAACTAGGAATAAGGCCAGATTAGTTGCAAAGGGTTATAGTCAAGAGGAGGGAATAGATTTTGATGAAACCTATGCCCCTGTAGCTAGACTAGAAGCCATAAGGATTTTATTGGCTTATGCATGTATCATGGACTTCAATCTATATCAAATGGATGTGAAGAGTGCCTTTCTCAATGGAGACCTCCAAGAGGAAGTTTTTGTGAGTCAAACACCAGGTTTTGAAAATCCAGATTTTCCTAACCATGTGTATAAACTCTCAAAGGCCCTCTATGGGTTGAAACAAGCTCCAAGAGCTTGGTATGAGAAACTCAGCACTTTCCTCATTCAACAAAATTTTTTAAGAGGAAATGTTGATAAGACACTCTTTACAAAAACTACTGAAAATGACATCTTGCTGGTCCAAATTTATGTTGATGACATAATATTTGGATCAACAAATGATAAACTTTGCAAAGAATTTGAAAACTTAATGAAAGGTAAATTTGAAATGTCAATGATGGGTGAACTGTCATATTTCTTGGGATTTCAAATTAACCAAAGCAAGCAAGGCATTTTCATTAGTCAATCCAAATATTGTTCTGATTTGATAAAGAAATTTAACTTTGATAAACTTAAGTCCATTGATACACCCATGAGTCAAGGAAATTTCTTAGACCGAGATGAGATAGGTAAACCTGTAGATGTAACTAGATTTCGTGGTATGATTGGATCTCTGCTCTACCTTACAGCAAGCCGACCAGATATTATGTTCAGCGTTTGTATGTGTGCAAGGTATCAATCGAATCCGAAGGAATCTCACCTCAGTGCAGTAAAGAGAATTTTCAGATACTTGGTAGGTACTAAAAGTCTTGGTTTGTGGTATCCAAAAGGTTCAACATGTACTTTGGTTGGTTATTCAGACTCAGACTTTGCTGGTTGTAAACTTGACAGAAAGAGTACTTCAGGAACTTGTCATCTGCTTGGTAATTCTCTAGTGTCCTGGTTTAGTAAGAAGCAAACAAGTATTGCATTGTCTACTGCAGAAGCTGAATACATAGCAGCTGGGAGCTGTTGTGCTCAAATTTTGTGGATGAAACAACATTTAATGGACTTCGGTGTCGATTTGGGAACAGTGCCAATTATGTGTGATAACACAAGTGCTATCAGCATAACAAAGAACCCAGTAATGCATTCAAGGACAAAACATATTGAGGTAAGACACCACTTCATAAGAGACCAATTTCAGAATGGAGTCATCAAACTTGAATATGTGAACACTACAGAACAGCTAGCAGATATCTTCACAAAAGCATTACCAAAAGAAAGCTTTTTGAACATAAGGATGAAACTAGGGATCATTGATCCTAGTGAAATATAAGTTTTTATTTGATTCTGGTATTTATCAGTGAAGTTTTCCAGATAAATCGAGTTGGAAATCGATTACCTGATGAAAACTGTTTATAAAATCGATTTGGAAATCGATTTGGTTAGCCCAGACTTCAGATTTTTTGGAAAATATTTTGTAAAAATCCCGAGCATCGATTTGGAAATCGATTGATTCAGTGTTTAATATTTGACATTTGGGACAATCGATTTGGACATCGATTAAGTAAAACGGAAAAGCGATTTGGGAATCGATTTGGAATATGACCGTTGCGACCCTTTTTACTAGCCGTTGGACATCATAATTACACAATCGATTAAGGATTCAGATTAACGGTAACCCAATCGATTTGGAAATCGATTGACAAGGGTAAAAGTATAAAAAGGTAAAGGACAAAATCGATTTCTTCATCTCAGGTTTCTCAGATTTTTCCAGATTTTTCGGTTTTTCACTCTATCTGCTTCACTTTTCTGCATCTTCATCAGTTTGTTCTTTCTATCTACACTCTACCTACATTCAATCTTTTTGTTTTGCGATCATGGCTCGTGTGAAACAAACCCAGCCACATACACCTTCACCTTCTTCATCTTCAACAAGTGAAACTCCTTCACCCCCACCAACTCTAACAAAGAGAGTTCCGATTCCAACTCACAAGATTCTTGCCAAAGACAAGGGAAAGGCTCCTGCTCCTATTCAAGATAAGATCAAGAAACGTAAGGAACCTCCCACTGAGAAATTAATGGCTGATGCAATGAAGGAGATTACTCAAAAGCGAAAGAAGAAACCCATTTCTTCACCCCCTGCAAAGAAGGTCCCTGCACCAAAAGAAAAGGAACCTCAATCCTCCATATCAGCTGATTTCGTAAAAAGAAAAATCCATGAAGCAAGGACAATGGATTTTCCTTATTTTGATAATGTCGAGTTCACTTTTCAGGATCACCTCAGATTCCATGGACTTGAGAACTTTCTTTCGTCTACACTTGACTGTTACCCTAGGCTGATCAGGGAATTCTACTCATCTTTCAAGTTAACTGAAGAAGGTTTCACTGCTCAAGTCAAAGGGAAGAAGATTGCTATGTCTTTCGACGATTTCTCTACCTTATCAGGATTGCCTTTTTACGGCAAGTCCATTGATGGAAGTTCAGAAGCAGACACTGCTGACCAAGGTTGGGAAGAGTCTATGGATAGACACACAGCAGTTAAAGACCTGATGGTCGATGGGTTCGTTGAATCGGTTTCACTGCCCATTGGTCAAATGAAGGTCCAACATAGAATGTTGATGTATGCTTTGACTCGTATGTTAGTGCCAAGATCAGGAAAGCACGCAGTAGTCCAGAAGTTGGACATACTACTGCTATGGGGATTATCCAAGGAATTAAGGATGAGCTGGACTTGGATAGTGCTCAGGCACATGTTGGAAGCATCGCAGACTAAGCTCATGCTACCTTATCCGCAACTGATCACCAAGATTCTCAAACGCTTCAAGGTTTCTTTGGTTAATGAAGAATCTGTCAAGACCACCCTGATTTTTGGAGAATCAATTGTGAATCAGATGCAATTGAAAAGGGTGCAAGGAATTTGGATAAGATCACAGCCTGCAGCTGAACCAGCAATGCCTCCACCTCCACCTCCGCCTCAAACTGAAACTGTCCCTGCTACTCCTGCTTTTGTTGTTAAGATTTTGGAATTCATTGAAGCTCAGATGGCACATAATGCCAAAGTGTTGGAATTTCAGTCCAGAGTAGAAGCACGTCTAAAGACTATGCAAGCCTCCTTGAACTCAGTTGTTCAAAATGTGGATGAGATTCAGACACACCTCGGCATCAAACTGTCATTTGAAGACGTCGCAGAGATTGGTCGACAAGCTACGGATGATCCTAACCCCGATCCCCTAGTTAACCCTGAGACTCACGAAGAGGAGACACCTGCTGAGGGTAATACAGCGGTCTCAACCCCTTCCTTAGATAATAGTGAGGACCAGCCTAGATTAGGAGATTAGGTTTTAGGATCTGTGCTGTTTTGCCATGTCTTGATGTATTCTTGTGATTTTGTTTAATGCATATGACAGTTTATTCCATCTCTATGAATTCATTTGATATGTTCATAAATTGCTATGATTGTTTTGTTTTTTTTCTCTGATACACAAGTTAAATGGTTTCAACCCCAATGCTTATGTTCTTTAACATAGGGGGAGGAATTATTTTCTGCCTTTTTGCCTTAACTGACAAAGGGGGAGAAAAATTATAACTTGATGCTTATAATGTTCTAATATTTTTTTCTGATATTTTAAATATATGCTCTGACACTTGTTAATTAATATATGTTGTATTGAGATGATCTGATCTGATATGCTCTGATCTGATCTAACAACAATAATTTTATGATGCTATTAAATGAAGTTAATAATATGTCTGAAAATGCTCAAGTTACAATTGTATGAATTGTCAATTATGCCAAAAAGGGGGAGATTGTTGGATTTTGATCCTTTGATTCCTAATTTTGACATAATTAATAATTCAACAATGTTCATACAATACATGACAAATCTAACAGTTTAATTGAGCAAGATTTCAGGAACCATAATCCAATCCTACACACTTGGATCAAATTGCTTGGAACACAAGAAATCAACAAAAGTTGAAATCTGACTATGTAAATCGATTGGAAATCGATTTCATAACAAGGGTGTAAGGAAATCTTAAGTGTTTGTAAATGTGAAATCGATTAGGCAATCGATTAGCTTCATTAAAAATGAAAACTGCACAAGTCAGTAGCACTCTGATTTGGAGAGTAATCGATTGAGAAATCGATTGAACATTTCACAAATTAAACCTGATGGTAACACATCGATTGGTAAATCGATTGGATAAGTCACAGTAGCACTCCAGTGCTGAGGGAATCGATTGGCAAATCGATTGACAAAGTATCATTTGAAAAATGACCTCACCTGTGACAAATACAATCGATTGGACAATCTATTGTTGAAATTTTCAATTCTGATATAGTTTGGTTGCAATCGATTGGGCAATTGATTGAACTAAACACCAGGTAAGAACTTTTCAGGAACATGCTACCAAAGCGATTGACAAGTCGATTGACATCAAATAACTGAGTCACTATTTTGAATTAAGTCGATTGGCAAATCGATTGACATTAAAACTGAGTCACTGTTTTGAATCCAATCGATTGACAAATCGATTGACATCAAATAACTGAGTCACTGTTTTGAATCCAATCGATTGACAAACCGATTGACATCAAAAAACTGAGCCACTGTTTTGAACACAATCGATTGGCAAATCGATTGAAATAAACTTTTTGAAAACACAGTGAACTCTGAGATTGTGACCAAATCGACTCTGTGTTTTTATACATCAACTCTGAGATTTGACAAATCGATTGAGTAATCGATTGAAATTACTTTTATTGAAACAGTTTCCCCGAAATCGATTAGGAAATCGATTTATACAAGTCTGGACATGTTCTACTGAAAAGTGTTGTTTTTAAAGAATCGATTGGTAAATCGATTAGCTTGTATAGTTTCAAGATTAAAGAAAAACAAGACTCGCGATAATCGGTTGGCAAATCGATTTAGCACTTTTTATAACTTTACAAAATCGATTGGGAAATCGATTGCGTAGTTGGTTTTTCAGAAACTATATAAACTGTCTTTCAATCTTTATTCATATAACAATTCATAACTTTCATAATTTCTCATAATGCTCTTAACTGTTCATAACAACAAACTAACAACTTCATAATTGTGATTACAGATTTCAATACGTTTTGTTGACAATCTAAGAGAAATGATAATGTGCTCATGAACAATCCTTGAGTATACAGATTCGTGAGGAGCAACATTCATAAAGATTGAAGACTCTTTTGTTTTACATCTTTTATTCATTCTGTAATAAATCTTTGAAAGGAATAGGACGCAAGAAAAGCCAGCTTGAAACTGGTGGCTACTTTCTTGGTTGAGAAGGCTCAACAAGAAAGAGTCGTACTTTGATTCTGTGATAGGCTGCTGAGTGTCTACAAGGATCAGAGGGTATTCAATAGGAAAGACATAATTAGAGATTGATAGGTTTCATGGAGGAAACTGGAAAATCTTTGTAATTGATTCTTTCTATTGAAGGAGAAGAAAATCTGAAATCTGATTGGATTTTCAGGACTGGACGTAGGTTGTCGTTGAACAACCGAACCAGGATAAATCTCTGTGTCTTCTTCTCTAACTCTCTCTCTTTAATTTTCTATATTGCTAACTTTGCATGCCTCAAAATTTAAATTCCGCTGTGCACTTGATACTGATTAATTTTGTAACGAAAACTGATATATTTTCTGTTATTGTGAGGTCACTGATATCAACAGAAGAATGCTATAAGGGTCTTGTGGTCCTCAATTTCATCTAGACTTTTCGTGCAATTTTTGTATTACCCGACAAAAATCTACCGAAGTCCGTATTTTCAAACAAGACGATGGCTAGTGTTTGAATTCTGATGCGGAACCTGAAACACAATTATAAATTTTGGGGAAGAATGCTATAAGGGTCTCCTGGTCCTCGACTTCATCTGGTCTTTTTTCGGCGATTTTCGTAGCACCCGAAAAAACTAGAATGAAAATCGTATTTTCAGACCACACGATAGCTAATGCTTGAAATAAGGCGCGAAACCCGAAACACAGTTATAAATTTTGTAGAAGAAAGCTATAATGGTCTCCCGACCTGCGATTTCATATGGACTTTTCGGGTGATTTTCGTACCACCCGACTAAAATAGACCGAAATCTGTATTTTTGAACAAGACGATGGCTAGTTTTTGAAATATAAGGCGGAACCGAAACAAAGTTATAAATTTAGAAGAAGAATTTATAAAGGTCATTTGGTCCCCGATTTCATATGGACTTTTCAGGCGATTTTCGTAACCATCAATGATCATGGACCAAATTCTGTATTTTCGGACCAGACGATGGCCAATGATTGAAATCGGACCCGGAACCCTAAACACAGTTATAAATTCAAGAGAAAAATGCTATAATAAGAGTCTTCTGGTCCTTGATTTCATATGGATTTTTCGGGCAATTTTCGTACCCTCGACAAAAATGGACCGAAATCAATATTTTCAGACCAGACGATGGCTAGTGTCTGAAACCTGGCGCAGAACCCGAAACACGGCTATAAATTTTGGAGAAGAATGCTATAAGGGCCTCCCGGCCCCCGATTTCATCAGGACTTTTCTGGCAATTTTCGTACCACACAACAAAAATGGACCAAAGTCCATAGTTTCAGACCAAACGATGGTTAGTGTTTGAAATTGGACGAAGAACACGAAACAATGTTATAAATTTAGGAGAAGAATGCTATAAGGGTCTCCTGGTCCTCGATTTTATCTAGACTTTTCAGGCAATTTTCGTACCACCCGACAAAAATGGACCGGAATCCGTATTTTCTTACAAGACGATGGCTAATATTTGAAATTTGATGCGAAACCCGAAACACAATTATAAATTTTGGAGAAGAATGCTAAAGGGTATCCTGGTCCTCGATTTCATCAGGTCTTTTCGGGCAACTTTTGTACAACCCAACAAAAAATAGACTGAAAATCGTATTTTCGGACCAGACGATGGCTAGTACTGGAAATCTGGCGCGGAACCCGAAACATAATTATAAATTTTGGTGAAGAATGCTATAATGGTCTCCCGGTCCTCGATTTCATCTGGACTTTTCGGGCGATTTTCGTACCACCCGACTAAAATGGACCGAAATCCGTATTTTTGAACAAGACGATGGCTAGTGTTTCAAATCTAACCCAGAACCCGATTTCATTTGGACTTTTCGGGCGACTTTCGTACCCATCCACGGTAATGGACCAACATCTATATTTTCGAAAGTCCCCGATTTCATCTAGACTTTTCAGGAAATTTTTGTACCACCCGACAAAAATATAACGAAATTCGTATTTTTAGACCAAATGAAGGCTAATGTTCAAAATATGACCCGAATCACAATTATAAATTTAGTAGAATAATGATTTTGAATTATTAAATTATTTGACAACTCTATTTTGTTAAATGTTATTATTATATTTGTTTTATAGTTTTACTACATAACGAAGATAATAATAACATATAATAAAATAGTGTTGTCAAATAAAGTAATAATTACATATTAATTTTACAACTCAATTTGTTATATGTTATTATTATTTTCGTTATTTAGTACAACTACAAAACGAAAATAATAATAACGTATAATAAAACAGAGTTGTCAAATAAATATATATTTATTAATTTATTTGATAGTTATATTTTGTTAAAACTTATTATTATCTTCATTTTAAAGTTTGACTGCATAACGAAGATAGTAATATCATTTAATAAAATAGAGTTGTCAAATAAATATGTAATTATTACTTTATTTGACAACTCTAATTTATTATATGTTATTATTATCTTCGTTACATAGTAAAACAATAAAACGAAGATAATAATAACATATACTAAAATAGTGTTATCAAATAAAGTAATAATTACTTATTTATTAGACAACTCTTTTTTATTAAATATTATTATTATCTTCGTTTTGTAGTTGTACTTAATAACGAAGATAATAATATATAATAAAATAGAGTTGTCAAATAATTAATTATTTCATATTTATTTGACAACTCAATTTTATTATATTATATTATTATCTTTATTATTAAGTATAATTATAAAACGAAGATAATAATAATATATAATAAAATAGAGTTGTCAAATAAATTAATTTTGACATATTTATTTCACAACTCAATTTTGTTATATGTTATTATTATCTTTGTTATTAAGTACAACTACAAAACAAAGATAATAATAACATTTAATAAAGAAGATTAAAATAACATATAATAAAATATTAATTTCAAATAAAGTAATAATTATATCTTTATTTGACAACTATATTTCATTATATGTTATTATTATGATCGTTTTGTAGTAATATTTTGCAATGGAGATAACCCTATATACTATAACCCGAACCTCAAGCCTAAAACCTTAAACCTTAAATCCTAAACCTTAAACCCTAAACACTAAACCCAAAATCCCGAACCTTAAACTCTAAACCTTAATCCCTAAATGTGATTTCTTAAACCCTAAACACCCTAACACACTAAACTCTAATAAAATAAAGATGTAATTATTACTTTATTTGACATCTCTATTTTTTTTTTATATGTTATTATTATATATTTGTTATATAGTAAAACTATAAAACGAAGATAATAATAACATAAATTAAATTAGAGTTGTCAAATAAAGTAATAATTACATATTTATTTGACAACTCTATTTTATTATATGTTACGGATTTTAGTCCATTTTTGTCCGGTAGTACGAAAATTGCCCAAAAAGTCCTGATGAAAATGAGGAGCGGGAGAGACTTTTAGCATGCTTCTCCTAAATTTGTAATTGTTTTTCAGGTAAAATTTCAAACACTAGCCGTCGTCTTGTCAGAAAATACAAATTTTAGTCCATTTTTGTTAGGTGGTACGAAAATCGCTTGAAAAGTCCAGATGAAATCGAGGACCAGAAGACCCTTATAACATTTTTCTTCTAAATTTGTAATTGTGTGTCGGGCTCGGCATCATATTTCAAACACTAGCCATCGTTTGAACTAAAAATAAAAATTTCAGTCCATGTTTGTTGTGAAGTACAAAAATCGCCTGAGAAGTCCAAATGAGATTGAGGACCTAGAGACTCTTTTAGAATTCTACAGATTTTTGTCGAGTGGTACGATAGTGGCCCAAGAAGTCCAAGTGAAGTCGAGGTTTGGAAGTATCTTATAGAATTCTTCTCTTGCATTTAAGACTGTGTTTAGGAGTAAGGAAATCATCCGAGAAGTCCAAATGAAATCGAGGACTGAAAGACCCTTATAACATTCTTCTCAAAATTTTATTATATGTTATTAAAGGATGGAGAAAACCCTATAGCATTCTTCTTCTAAATTTATAACTGTGTTTTGGGTTCAACGTCAAATTTCAAACACTAGCCATCATCTTGTTCCAAAATATGAATATCGGTCCATTTTAGGCGGGTGGTACGATAATCGCCCAAAATATGCATATGAAATCGAGGACCAAGAGACACTGATAGCATTCTTCTCTTAAATTTATAGCTATGTTTCGGGTTCCGCGTCAGATTTCAAACACTAGCCATCGTCTTGTCCAAAAATACAAATTTGGATCCATTTTTGTTAGGTTGCACGAAAATCGCCCGAAAAGTCTAGATGAAATCGAGGAGAGGGAGACCATTATAACATTCTTATCCAAAGTTTATAACTGTGTTCCGGGTTTCGCGTCAGATTTCAAATACTAGCCATCGTCTTGTTCGAAAATATGATTTTCGGTCCATTTTAGTCGGGTGGCACGAAAATTGCCTGAAAAGTCCAAATGAAATCGAGGACCAGGAGACCCTTGTAGCATTCTTCTCACAAATTTAAAATAGTGTTTCGGGTTCTGCGCCAGATTTCAAACACTACCCATAGTCTGGTCCGAAAATACAGATTTTGGTCCATTTCTGTATAGGGGTATGAAAATCGCCCGAAAAGTCTAGATAAATTCGAGGATCGGGAGACCCTTATAGCATTCTTCTCCAAAATTTATAACTGTGTTTCGGGTTCTGCACTGGATTTCAAACACTAGCCACCGTCTGGTCCGAAAATATGATTTTCTGTCTATTTTTGTCAGGTGGTACGAAATTTTTTCGAAAAGAATAGATGAAATTGAGGACTAGGAGTCCCTTATTGAATCATTCTCCTAAATTTATAATTGTGTTTCAGCTACATCGTCAAATTTTAAACACTAGCCATTGTCTTGTTCGAAAATACGGATTACGGTCCATTTTAGTATGGTAGTATGTAAATCGCCCGAAATGTCCAGATGAAATCGAGGACCAAAAGACTCTTATAGCATTCTTCTCCTAAATTTATAACTGAGTTTCAGGTTCTGCGTCATATTTCAACCACTTGCAATCGTTTGGTTTGAAACTACGGATTTTGGTATATTTTAGTCGGGTGGTATGAAAATTGCCGGAAATGTCCAGATGAAATCGAGGACTATGAGACTCTTATAGCATTATTCTCCTAAATTTATAACTGTGTATCGGGTTCCCCTTCATATTTCAAACATTAGCCCTCTTCTTGTTCGAAAATACAGATTTTGTTCCATTAGTCGGGTGGTACGAAAATCGCTCGAAAAGTCTAGATGAAATTGAGGACCGTAGACCCTTATAGCATTCTTCTCCTAAATTTATAACAGTGTTTCGGATTCTAGGTCAGATTTCAAACACTAGCCATCAACTGGTACAAAAATACAGATTTTGGTCCGTTGTTGTCGAGGGGTACAAAACTCGCCCGAAAAGTCCAGATGAAATCGAGGACAAGGAGACCCTTATAGCATTCTTAGGTGGTACGAAAATCACCCGAAAATACCAGATGAAATCGAGGACCGCGAGACCCTTATAGTATTCTTCTCCTAAATATATAACAGTGTTTCTGATTTCGAGTCAGATTTAAATCACTAGCCATTGTCTGGTCCGAAAATACAGATTTTGGTCCATTTTTGTCGAGGGGTACGAAAATCGCCTAAAATGTCCAGATGAAATCGAACAAGATGGTGGCTAGTGTTTAAAATCTAACGCGAAACCTGAAACACAGTTTTAAGTTTAGAAGAGGAATGCTATATGGGTCTGTTGTTCCTCGATATCTTCTGGAATTTTCGGGTGAATTTCGTACCCCTCGACAAAAATGGACCAAAATCTGTATTTTCGGACCAGACAATGGCTAGTGTTTGAAATATGACGCTGAACCCGAAACACTTTTATATATTTAGGCGAATAATGGTAACAGGCTCTCTCGGTCCTCGATTTCATCTGGAGTTATCGGGCGATTTTGGTACCGCCCGACTAAAATTGACCGAAATCCGTATTTTCGAACAAAATGATGGCTATTGTACGAAATCTGACGCGGAAACCGAAACACAGTTATAAATTTATAAGAAGAATGTTATAAGGGATTCTCAGTCCCCGATTTCTTCTGGACTTTTCAAGCGAGTTTCGTACCCTCGACAAAAATAGACCAAAATCTGTATTTTTGGACTAGACGATGGCTAGTGTATGAAATCTGACGCGGAACCCGAATAACTGTTATATATTTAGGAGAAGAATACTATAAGGGTCTTTCGGACCTCGATTTCATTTGGACTTTTCTGCAATTTTCGTAATACACGAGAAAAATGGACCGAAATCCGTATTTTCGAACAAGACGACGGCTAGTGTTTGAAATCAGATGCGAAACCCGAAACACATTTATAAATTTAGGAGAAGAATTCTATAAGAGTCTCTTGGTCCTCGATTTCATCTGGACATTTCAGGCGATTTTCGTACCACCCGACTAAAATAGACCGATATCTGTGTTTTTGAACAAAATGATGGGTAGTTTTTGACATCTGATGCGGAACCCGAAACACAATTACAAATTTAGAAGAAGAATGCTATAAGTGTCTCTCGGTCCTCGATTTCATCTGGATTTCTCGGGCAATTTTCATATCCCTCTACAAAAATGGATCAAAACCTGTATTTTCGGACCAGACGATGGCTTGTGTTTGAAATCTGATGTGGAACCTGAAACACTTTTATATATTTAGGAGAAGAATTTTATGAAGGTCTCCCGGTCCTCGATTTCATCAGGACTATTCTGGTGATTTTCGTACCACCTGACAAAAATGGATCGAAATCTGTATTTTCGAACAAGACGATGGGTAGTGTTTGAAATCTGACGCGGAAACCGAAACACAGTTATAAATTTAGGAGAAAAATGCTATAAGAGTCTCCTGGTCCTCGATTTCATCTAGTCGTTTCATGTTGTAAGTCATGAGCTTCCCTGGTCAGGTTTTTGATTTAATTCCCAAACATACAGTACATATGAAATATTTGATTGATCTAATGATTTGAATTGAGAAACATTTCAGGCAAACAAGCAAACATCGTACACTTGGAGCAAAAGCTTGCAACTCAAGGAATCAACCAAAGTTGGAAGATATGCTTGAGAAAGATGCAGATTTGTGTAGTGTAATTAGGTGTCATAGTAGTTAGTTTGGTAGACTAATCACTATGGTCTCATACTTAAGTCTTAGCCAATGAATATAAATCAATCAACTAATAAGTCAATTGATGAATCAATTGGGCAATCGATTGTCTGACTCAGAACCAGAGTTTTCACTACATAAATCGATTGGGCAATCCAATCAATTACACAAATCGATTAGGACATCAATTGAATTAGATTTCTTAAACTAGAAGTTTGTGGCAATCGATTAGGCAATCGATTGCAGTTAATCATTTATCAGAACCACTTTGAGTAAATCGATTGGCACATAGATTTTGTCAAAATAGTTGAGGTTCTGTAACAAGCACAATCGATTGGAAAATCGATTGACGTAAAAGTCTGAGTCATTGTGATCAGCACAATCGATTGACGAATCGATTGAAGCTAATGTTTCAGTTATAGAAAGGATTCAGCTCATTGCCAAATCGATTATGACTGTGATTATGAAGTTGACTGAGCAATCGATTGTTTTGATCTTGTTGTTTGAACAAAACACCTATAATCGATTACTCAATCGATTCTGATACAATAATAGTATCAGTTCTGATTTATATATTAAAAGAATCGATTGGCAAATCGATTCATGCTTATATGTTCAAGATTCAAGAAAAACAAAACATGCGAAAGTCAATTGGGTAATCGACTTAGCTGGCTTTAAAACATTATAAAATCGATTGAGCAATCGATTATCCTGGTGTTTTTCTGAATATATATAAGCAAATTCAATCACTTTTAAAAATAACCTTTTCATAACCTTTGGAAAACTTTTGATAACATATGAATAACTTTGATAAACACTTTGAGAGAAAAGTTTTTACAACACAAAAATATTCCTTGGCTAAATACTTTTTGTGTGAGATACTTTTGTGATTGAGTCAAAGTCTTGATATTCTTTAATTCTTTGTGAAAGACAATTTTCTGTAATTGAAGGTTTAGAAATCTAGTAAGGAAAATGGTAGTTATCTTTGTTGGTGTGAGATCATCAAGAAGAAGATTCACCTGGATCTTGTGTGAGTTTGGCGATTAACTCCAAGGATTAGGTGGCATAGAAATAGAAGTGAGTGAGTTAGATAGATATATTCATTGCTCCTGAATATATTCCGCTACCGATCTTTGATAATTTGTTTAACAACTCTCATAATTTTCAACTAATAGAGGTCATTATTACTAACAATTGGTATCAAGAGCCTGTTCTTTGTGTAGACTAACTGTCATAAAAGATAAAATGTCCTCTACAGATTTTCTGGGAGAAGGGGCATCATTGACAAGACCTCCTGCATTCAATGGAGCAGCATACATGTATTGGAAGGAGAGGATGTTGATCTTTCTTGAAGCATGCAGCCTTGACGTTCTTGAAGCTGTTATAGATGGTCCTTTTGTACCAACCCTGGCTAGCATAGGTGAATCAGCAATTCCTAAGCCCATATCAGACTGGTCTGAGGATGACAAGGCTAAAAACATTATTACCTCTGCCTTAAGCGCTGACGAATTATTTAGAGTGTCTAACTGCAAAACCGCCAAAGAGATGTGGGACACATTGCAACAAACGCATGAAGGAACAACAGATGTAAAAAGAGCCCGAATCAACACATTGATGCATGAGTATGAGCTGCTCAACATGAAGAAAGAGGAACCTGTCAATGATATGCAGACAAGATTTACTCACATTGTCAACAATCTAAATGCTCTTGGTAAGGTGATTGACAATGAGCAACAAATCAACAAGGTTATGAGATGTTTGACCAGAGAGTGGCAGCCAAAAATCACTGCCATAGCCGAATCAAAAGACCTTGTTAGCATGT
The DNA here is from genome assembly GCA_002896215.2 of Cicer echinospermum. NCBI lineage: Eukaryota > Viridiplantae > Streptophyta > Magnoliopsida > Fabales > Fabaceae > Cicer > Cicer echinospermum. The sequence goes on from PGTU02000004.1 coordinate 11,642,859, forward strand.
CAATTGCCACACTATTTGGAAAATTAAGAGAGCGTGAGATGGAACTGCACAGACTAAGTGAAGTTGAACAGAATGACAGAAAAAGAAAAGGATTGTCTCTTAAAGTCCAAGCACATCAAAGAAAGTCTGAACAAGAGATCTGCACTGCAGATTCAAACAGTGAGACTGATGAAGATTCAGAACTTGGACTATTTGTCAGAAATTTCTCAAAAAGAAAGAGAGCAAGTCAAGAAAACCATCAAGCTCAAAGACTCATGACAACAAGATCACTTGTTTTGAATGTGGAAAGACAAGACATATAAAATCTGAGTGCTTCCAACTGCAAAACAAAAACAAAACTTCAAAGGCTAAAGGCAATCAACCACCTCCTAAGACCAGAAAAGCCTACATTTCCTGGAATGATAATGATGAAGAGTCATCTGCATCATCAGAAGATGAAGAAGCTAATCTTTGTCTAATGGCCAACACAGAATCAGATTCTGATAGTGAAGTAAGTTCTAAATCTAATCCATCTTATGTTGAATTACATGATGCATTCAATGAACTTCATGATGAATATGTTAATGTAATTAAACAGTTAATTAGTACTAAGAAACTGTTACAAGAAAAGTGCATGTTGTATGATGAGATTAATTTGAAACATAAGTCTCTTAAAAGACACAAATGAAAATCTGAAAAAGGAAACATATGCACTGAAATGTGATTTAGATATGCTTCTTGGAAACCAAAGAATCTAAATGTTAATCTGGACTTGGCTATAGACATAACAGGAATGTTAAAAAGAATCAGAAGTTTGTTAGATCTAAGCATATGCATGATATCTTCACTAAACCAAATCAGAATTCATCCTCTGCTGTTTTATGCCACTTTTGCTGTAAAAAGGTCATAAAAGTTTTAATTGTAAACTGAAAAAATTGGCCAACAGAGGACGGAAACAGATTTGGAAAGTTAAAGACACAAGTATTGAAACTAACCCTCCAGGACCCAATTTGAATGGGTACCTAAAACCAAAACTTGAATCTTTTTTTGCAGATATGCTTGACATCCAAGACTCATTCATGGTATCTAGACAGTGGATGTTCCAACATATGACTGGAGGCAAGTCAAAGTTTTTGTCTCTAAACTTAAAAGGTGATGGATTTGTCAAATATGGTGACAATAACAAAGGGGAAGATCCTATGCATTGGAGATATAGGAAGCAAATCAACTGCTGTTATCAAGGACGTTTTATTCGTCGAAGGTTTGAAACACATTTACTAAAGTATTAGTCAGCTGTGTGACAAAGGATTTCAGGTACACTTTACTTCTCTGTCTTGTACACTTGAGCATAGGGAAGTTAAAGGCATGAAATTGGTAGGTAAAAGAGTTAACAACATTTATATGATAGATTTTGATTCCTTACCTGCAAATGATATATGTTGCTTATTATCTAATGCTGATGAGAACTGGTTTATGGCATAAGAGAGTGGCCCATATTCATATGGACCACTTGAACAACTAGTTAGTAAGCAGTTAGTACTAGGACTCCCAAATAGAAAATTCTCTAAGGATAGGTTGTTGTGACTCCTGTGAGAAGAGTAAACTAGTTAAGTCTTCTTTCCCCCCTATAGACTTAGTTCAAACCAATAGGGTCTTACAGTTGGTACATATGGATCTTTTTGGCCCATCTCAGGTTAGAAGTTTTTGGAGAAACTTGTATGGTTATGTGTTAGTAGATGATTACTCTAGGTTTACTCGGACATTTTTTCTGACTCACAAGAGTGAGGCCTTCTCTATTTCAAAAGATTTGCAAATTTAGTTCAAAATGAGAAGAACCAGAAAATTATATCCATCAAGAGTGATCATGGTGGAGGAATTCCAGAATGATCCTTTAATTCTTACTGTGAACAGAATGGAATTCACCATATATACTTCCCCCTAGAAACTCCACAGCAAAATGGAGTAGTAGAAGGAAGAATAGGTCTTTTAGAGGAACTAGCTAGAACTATGATTAAAGACTCAAATCTTCCTAAGTATTTCTGGGTGGATGCTATAAACACTGCCACACATGTAGTGAATAGAGTTCTTATAAGGCCAATACTTAGAAAACTCCCTATGAGTTATACAAGGGTAGAAAAACCAAATATCTCTTACTTTAGGGTCTTTGGATGCAAGTGCTTTGTGTTAAACAATGGCAAAGAACATCTAGGTAAGTTTGATCCTAAGGGAGATGAGGGTATCTTTCTAGGTTATTCCCAGTCTAGTAAGGCTATAGAATCTACAATAAGAGAACCAAAACTATAGAGGAATTTGTTCATGTAAAGTTTGATGAAATGTTTGCTGAAAACTTGAACAACACTCCTCCTATAGTTGATGATTCTTTGGATGATATTGTAGAAACTGAACCAATAGAACCTAATGAACCCGTACCTCCAACCAACCTTGATTTGTAGAACCCATTAGGGAAGGTGATTTACCTAAGGAATGGAAGTTTATCAAAAACCATCCCATAGACAACATTATTGGAGAGATTTCAAAAAGAGTTTCAACTAGAAAATCCCACAGAGAATTCTGTAACTTCACAGCCTCCGTATCTCAAATAGAACCCAAAAACATAAAGGAAGCTCTTATGGATCATGACTGGATAGTTGCCATGCAAGAAGAGCTCAATCAGTTTGAGAGAAAAAAAGTGTGGATACTAGTTCCAAAACCAGAAGATAAACATGTCATAGGAACTAGGTGGGTGTTTAGAAACAAAATGGATGAGAATGGTGTAATTACTAGGAATAAAGCTAGGTTAGTGGCCAAGGGTTACAACCAAGAAAAGGGAATAGACTATGATGAAACCTATGCCCATGTAACTAGACTAGAAGCCATTAGAATCCTGTTTACTTATGCATGTATAATGGAATTTAAACTTTATCAAATGGATGTTAAAAGCGCCTTTTTAAATGGAGACATCCAAAAGGAAGTTTTTTGTGAGTCCAAACACCTTGTTTTGAAGATCCTAAGCTTCCAAATCATGTGTTTAAACTGACAAAAGCCCTCTATGGCTTGAACAAGCTCCAAGAGCTTGGTAGAAAGCTAAGCAATTTCCTCTTACAAGAAAATTTTTCAAGGGAAATGTAGATAAGACACTTTTCATCGAAAGACAAGGAAAAGACATTCTATTGGTCCATGACATAATCTTTGGATCAACAAACAATAAGCTTTGCAAAGAATTTGAAAATACAATGAAAGGAAAATTTGAAATGTCCATGATGGGAGAATTAACTTACTTCTTGGGATTTCAAATTAAGCAAACCAAGAATGGCATTTTCCTAAGTCAAACCAAATACTGTAATGATCTTTTAAAGAAGTTTGGTTTTGATAAGTTTAAATCCATTGATACACCTATGAGTCAAGCTTGCAATTTAGATAGAGATGAGAAAGGAAAAACTATAGATGTGACTATGTTTAGAGGCATGATAGGATCCTTACTATACCTTACAGCTAGTAGACCAGACATTATGTTAGTGTGTGCATGTGTGCTAGATACCAAGCCAATCCAAAAGAATCCCATCTAAGTGCAGTCAAAAGGGTTTTTAGATATCTCATAGGAACCAAAAATGTACGTTGTGGTATCCTAAGGGATCTACTTGCACTCTAGTTGGTTATTCTGATTCTGATTTTGCTGGCTGCAAATTGGACAAAAAGAGTACATCTGGTACTTGTCAACTACTAGGGAACTCTCTTGTTTGTTGGCATAGCAAGAAACAAAACAGTGTTGCACTCTCAACTGCTGAAGTTGAGTATGTAGCTGTTGGTAGCTGTTGTGCACAGATTTTATGGTTGCAGCAACACCTCTCTTATTTTGGTGTTGATCTAGGGTACAATGCCCATCATATGTGATAATACTAGTGCTATTAATATCACTAAGAACCATGTCATGCATTCTAGAACTAAGCATATAGAGATTAGGCATCACTTCATTAGAGATCAATATCAACAGGGTAAGATCAAGCTTGAATATGTCAATACAACTGATCAGTTGGCTGACATTTTCACCAAGGACAGTTTCTTCTTTATAAGAATGAAACTTTGTATTAGAAGAAGAATACTATAAGGGACTCTCAGTACTTGATTTCATTTGATCTTTTCGGGAGAGTTTCGTACCCCTCGACAAAAATGGACATAAATTTGTATTTTCAAACAAGAGGATGGCTAGTGTTTGACATATGACGCGAAACCTGAAACACTAGTATATATTTAGGAGAAGAATGTCAAAAGGGTCTCTCGGTCCTCGATTTCATCAGGAATTTTCGGGCGATTTTCGACAAAAATGGACCGAAATCCGTTTTACGAACAAGATGGATAGGGTTTGAAAACTGACACGGAACCCGAAACACAATTATAAATTTATGAGAAGAATGCTATAAGAGTCTCCTAGTCCTCGATTTCATCTGGACATTTCGGACAATTTTCGTACCGCCCGACTAAAATGGACCGAAACATGTATTTTCGAACAAGACGATGGCTATTGATTGATATCTGATGCGGAAACTGAAACACAGTTATAAATTTAGAAGAAGAATCATATAAGGGACTCTCGGTCCTCGATTTCATCTGGATTTTTCGGGCGAGCATGGTGCCATTCGACAAAAATGGGCAAAAATTTGTCTTTTTGGAATAGACGATGGCAACTGGTTGAAATCTGACGAGGTACCCAAAACACATTTATAAAATTAGGAGAAGAATGCTAAAAGAGTCTCCTGGTCCTCGATTTCATCTGGACATTTCCGACGATTTTGGTACCACCCGACTAAAATGTACCGATATCTGTGTTTTTGAACAAAATGATGTCTAGTGTTTGAAATCTGAAGCGGAACCCGAAACAAAGTTACAAATTGAGACGAACAATGCTATAAGCGTTTCCCGGTCCTCGATTTCATCTCGACTTTTTGTGCGATTTTCATACCACTAGACTAAAAAGGATTGAACTCTATTTTTTCGGACAACTCGATGGCTAGTGTTTGAAATCTGACCCGGAATCTGAAACACTTTTTTATATTTAGAAGAAGAATGCTATAAGGGACTCCGGGTCCTCCATTTCATCTTGTATTTTAGGGTGATTTTCGTACCACCCGACTAAAATGGACCGAAATTCGTTTTTTTGAACAAAACAATGGCTAGTGTTTCAAATCCGACACAAAACTCGGAACACAATTATAAATTTAGGAGAAGAATGCTATAAGGGTCTATCGGTCCTCGATTTCATCTGGATTTCCACGCGATTTTCTTACCCCTCGACAAAAAAGTACCGAAATCTATAATTTCGGACCAGACGATGGCAAGTTTTTAAAATCTGGCGCTGAACCTAAAAATCAGAAATAAATTTTGGAGAATAATGCTATCAGGGTCACCCGTTCCTCGATTCATCTGGAATTTTCGGGTTGTTTTCGTTGCACCCGACAAAAAATTGACCGAAATTCATCTTTTTGAACAAGATAATTGCTAGTATTTGAAATCTGACGCGCGAACCCGAAAACTCAGTTATAAATTTAAGAGAAGAATGCTCTAAGGGTCTCCCAGTCCTCGATTTCATCTAGACTTTTCAGGCTATTTTCGTACCACCCGACAAAAATGGACCGAAATCCGTATTTTCGAAGAAGACAATTGCTAGTGATTGAAATATGAGGCGGAACCCGAAACTCAATTATAAATTTAGGAGAAGAATGCTATAACGGTCTCTCGGTCCTCGATTTGATCTGGACTTTTCGGGCGATTTTCGTACCCCTCGACAAAAATGGACCGAAATCTGTATTTTCAGAATAGACGATGGCTAGTGTTTGATATCTGACCCGAAATGAGATACATTGTTATAAATTTAGGAGAAGAATGCTATTAGGGTCACCCGACAAAAATGGACCGAAATCCGTAATTTCCAACAAGACGATGGCTAGTGTTTGAAATCTGACGCGGAACCCGATATACATTTGTATATTTTTGAGAAGAATGCTATAAGAGTCTTCTGGTCCGTGATTTCATGTGGACTTTTCGGGCGATTTTCGTAGCACCTAACAAAAATGAACAGAAATCCGTATTTAAGACCAGACGAGGGCTAGTGTTTGAAATTTGACGCGGAACCCGAAACACATTTATAAATTTTGGAGAAGAATGCTATAAGGGTCTCCTGGTCTTCGATTTCATCTAGACTTTTTAGGGGATTTTGTACCACTCGACAAATATGGACAGGAATTCGTATTTTCGGACCAAACGATAACTAGTGTTTGAAATTTGACAAAGAACCCCAAACTTAGTTATAAATTTAGGAGAAGAATGCTACAAGAATCTTCTTCTCCTCGATTTCTGTAAGTCATTAGCTTCCCTGATCATGTTTTTGATTTAATTCCCAAACATACAGTACATATAAATATTTGATTGATCTAATGATTTGAATTGAGAAACATTTCAGGCAAACAAGCAGACACCATACACTTGGAACAAAAGCTTGCAACTCAAAGGAATCAACCAATGTTGGAGGATATGCTTGAGAAAGATGCAAATATCTGTAGTGTAATTAGGTGTCATATTAGTTAGTTTATTAGACTAATCACTACGGTCTCATGCTTATGTCTTTGCCAATGAATATAAATCAATCAACTAATAAGTTAATTGATGAATCAATTGATAAATCGATTGTCTGACTCAGAACAAGTGTTTTCACTACATAAATCGATTGGGAAATCGATTAGTTAAAGTTTTTAGTGAAACCTGAGTTCTGGGCTTAATCCAATCCATTGGACAATCGATTGGGCAATCAATTGATTAATCGATTTTAAAAATCACAGAACCAACCATGTATGGAATCAATCGATTGACAAATCGATTGTGACAAAGTTTTTAAAAAATCAGGAATAAGTTATGTGATGCAACAAATCGATTGGGACATCAATTGAATTAGATTTCTTAAACTCCCAGTTTGTGGCAATTGATTAGACAATCGATTGCAGTTAATCATTTATCATAACTACTTTGAATAAATCGATTGGCACATAGATTTTGTCAAAATAGCTGAGGTTCTGTAACAAGCACAATCGATTGGCAAATCGATTGACGTTTATGCCTGAGTCACTTTGATTAGCACAATCGATCGGAAAATCGATTGATGTAAAAGTCTGAGTCACTATGATCAGCACAATCGATTGACGAATCGATTGAAGCTAATGTTTAAGTTACAAAAAGGATTCAGCTCAATGCCAAATCGATTATGACTGTGATTATGAAGTCGAATGAGCAATCGATTGTTTTGATCTCGTTGTTGGAACAAAACACCTATAATTGATTACTCAATCGATTCTGATATAATCATAGTATCAGTTCTGATTGATGTATTAAAAGAATCGATTGGCAAATCGATTCATGCTTATATGATCGAGATTCAAGAAAAACATAACATGCGAAAGTCGATTGGACAATCGATTTACCCAGCTTTAAAACATTATGAAATCAATTGAGCAATCGATTGTCCTAGTGTTTTTCTGAATATATATAAGCTGATTCAATCACTTTTGAAAATAACCTTTCACAAACGTTTGAGAAACCTTTGAAAAACTCTTGATAACATTTGAATACCTTTGATAAACACCTTTAAGAGAAAAGTTTTACAACACACAAATATCCATTGGCTAAATACTTTTTGTGTGAGATACTATAGTGATTGAGTCAAAGTCTTGATATTCTTTAATTCTTTGAAAAAGACAATTTTCTGTAAATTGAAAGGTTTAGAAATCCAGTAAGGAAATTGGTAGTTATCTTTGTTGGTGTGAGATCATCAAGAAGAAGCTTCACCTGGATCTTGTGTGAGTTTGGCGATTAACTCCAAGGATCAGGTGGTATAGAAACAAGAGTGAGTGAGTTAGATATATAGGCTTTGTGGAAGCTGGACAATCTGTAAAAAGTTCTCATTTCATTCTATTGGAAAAGGTTGAAATCTTGTTGGATTTCAGGACTGGATGTAGGCTATCAAACTGATAGCTGAACCAGTATAAATCTTGGTGCACTTGTTCTTTATCCCTACTCTTTATTTTGTTATTACATAAATGCATATTCTTGAATGTATGAATTAATGATCTTAAGTCTTGATTAACGTTCTGAATTAAGCATTTTTTCTGTTCACATAAATTGATAACATTGCAACTGTGTTAATCATTGCTCCTGAATATATTCCACTACCAATCTTTGATAATTTGTTTAATTACTCTCATATCTTTAAACTAACAGAGGCCATTATTACTAACAATTTGGCATCAAGAGCATGTTCTTTGTGTAGACTAACTGTCATCAAAGCATGCAGCCTTGACGTTTTGAAGCTGTTATAGATGGTCCTTTTGTACCAAACCCTAGCTGGCACAGGTGAATCAGCAATTCCTAAGCCCAAATTAGAGTGTCTGAGGATGACAAGAAAAAGGTTGGATACAATGCTAAGGCTAAAAACATTATTTACCTCTGCCTTAAGCGCTGACGAATTCTTTAGGGTGTCTAACTGCAAAACTGCCCAAGAGATGTGGGACACATTGCAGCAAACACATGAAGGAACAACAGATGTAAAAGAGCTTGAATCAACACATTAATGCATGAGTATGAGCTGTTCAACACGAAGAAAGAGGAATCTGTCAATGATATGCAGACAAGATTTACTCACATAGTCAATAATCTAAATGCTCTTGGTAAAGGTTATTGACAATGAGCATGAAATCAACAAGGTTATGAGATGTTTGACCAGAGAGTGGCAGCCAAAAATCACTGCCATAGCCGAATCAAAAAGACCTTGGTAGCGTGTCAATTGCCACACTATTTGGAAAATTAAGAGAGCATGAGATGGAACTGCACAGACTGAGTGAAGCTGAACAGACTGAAAAAAAAAAAGAAAAGGGTTGTCTCTTAAAGTCCAAGCACATCAAAAAAAGTCTAAACAAGAGATCTGCACTGAAGATTCAAACAGTGAGACTGATAAAGATTCAGAACTTGGACTACTGGTCAGAAAGTTCAAGAAATTTCTGAAAAAGAAAGATGGCAAGTCAAAGAAAGCCCTCAAATTCAAAGACTCATGACAACAAAATAACATGTTTTGAATGTGGGAAGACAGAGCACATAAAGTCTGAATGCTTCCAACTACAAAACAAAAACAAAACTTCAAAGGCTAAAGGAAATCAACCTAAGACCAGAAAAGCTTACATTGCCTGGAACGATAATGATGAAGAGTCATCAGCATCTTCAGAAGATGAAGAAGCTAATCTTTGTCTTATGGCCAACACAGAATCAGAATTTGACAATGAGGTAAGCTCCAAATCTAATCCATCATATGATGAATTGCATGATGCATTTAATGAATTGCATGATAATATGTGCATGTGATTACACAGTTAATAAGTACTAAGAAACTGTTAGAAGAAAAATGCATGATGTATGATGAGATTAATTTGAAACATGAGTCTCTTAAAGACACAAATGAAAATCTGAAAAAGGAAACATATGCATTGAAATGTGATTTAGATAAGTTCAATAGTGGTAAAAACAATTTAGATATGCTTCTTGGAAACCAAAAAAATCTAAGTGTTAAATCTTATAACGCCCAATTTTTTTATCCTAAAATTACTTAAAATAATAGTTTTCTTTTAGAAATAACTATTATATTTTTTTAGAAGTAGTTCATTCATGTAATAATTTGAAGATGCATCAGAAAATGACTTGATATTTTTTTTTTGTAAAAGAATGTAATGCAATTTACTAAAATATTATTTATTCATTTATTTGCAAAATTAATATTCCAGTTATTAGATCAATATTCATTTATGCTCCAAAATAAAATAAAAGTCTCTTAAGTGAAATTCAAAATAAGCAAGGTTGACTAAAATAAAGTCTCTTTAAGTGAAATTCTATTAAAAGTTAATGATGAAAAGTAAATAATTTACAATGTACGACATAATTTTTTAGTAATACAAAATATTATTTTTAAAGTAAAGGTCTCATTTTCCCACGCGGCGTGCACCAATCAAACATCATTCATACAACTTTTGAGATCATTAGTACCTAAATATTGGTGTAAGGGTCAGTTCATCCCACAACAAAAATTAAAACCAAATAATAAATTAACAACCATAAAATATGAATATTAAAATCCTTTCCTCATAAAAGATTTAAAGAAATTGTTCTTTAAGTATTTTCAAAGATGTATTAAAAGTCATAAAATGTATCTAAATAAATCAAGTAGCAACCGTAGAGCAAATAATTAGATCAAAATAAAAATAACAATAGAATATATGCAAGTTATGCATGCTCCTAAATATATATGATCCGGATATAACCAGCCACACAGGCGTCTCCACACAGAAGTCACCCATACCAATGAGGAAATATTAAACAGCCACACAGGCGTCCACAAAGATGCATATGATATGTGATGAAATGATAATCATGCTCAAAGGTACATGTCACCACTGACTTAGAAAATCACACAAATCATCAGCCACTTAGGCAACCACAAAGATAACAACATTTAAACCCAAATCACCAGCCACTTAGGCAACCACAAAGATAACAAATATTTAAAACACAAATCACCAACCACTTAAGCAACCACAAAGATAACAATATTTAAAAACACAAACCACCAACCTACCACTTAGACAACCACACATATAAAATATTCAAGATAAAATTTTAATCGCATATGACATCAATGTTTATTCTCATGGACGCTTCCAATCAAGAGTCAATAATTTGTTATCCCAAATATATAACACACAAACACGTGAATAAATGTCTTACAGTTATAACTTTCATTTTATAACTATAAAATTGGATTAAACGTGTTATTGATAGAACTCAAAACTCAAAATAACGAATAACACATACAAATATAAATTTATTTCTTCTACTATAAATTTTCTCCGATTAATTGTTATTTAGTCATACAAATCAAGGTTGCTGTTTAAACACGTCACAAAAATCAACTTAATCATCTTATCATAATTAAAATTAAAACTTTTCACTAATTCCCCCAAGACTCATATAGACTTCTTAAAAATCAAAACTTGGAACGAAATAGCACAAAAATCGAAACTTTAAATAAAAGATATCTTAAAAAAATATTACTCATGAGATCATAATAAAAAACATAGCTTTATAATTAAGTACACATAAACAACACACAAATAATAACTTTACATCAAATATATGACATCAAACATATTACTCGTGTTATAATAATAAAAATCGAAATTTATAATTAAGTTTATCAAAGCAAACATATTACTCATAAAAATAACATATTATAGTTAAATTCTTTAAGGCAATTAAAAATCAATATTTTTCTTTTAAGACATCAAGACATATATCAATATCTTATAAACTATTAATTTAAAATCTAGCCTAACCTTGCATGGGAAAAGCCCTTACCTTAGGCGCTTTCTTTCTTAACGCCTCTAAATTTGCACGAGAAATAGCTCATGAGGCAGTAATGAATTCAACATCGATAGATATTGGAATTTACGACTCAGAAAATTATTTTGAGAGTGTACGAATGACAAATAGGTGTGACAAGAAGATGCTTAATGGAAATGTATGAACATATAAGCTATTTACGTTGCACTATTACCATTGATTTCTTGTCTAAAATTGAAGTGCACTTAATTTCAACATTATACTACCAATAATTACTATTTCTTTAATTTTATTAGGTTGTTACAAAGCCAATTGAAATCATGTGTATTTATATGTATGAGTTAATTTGGATTAACTAATAGAGTTCACCATATATTGAAGGGTGTCACACACTAATTTTAATTAAATAAATAAATTAGAGATTTTCACATCACCCTTTTAATTTTTTTATCTAATAGTTACGAAACCAAAAAATTTGATAGAATTATTTTTGTAGACAATTATAATAAAATTATAATTTTAGTTTAAAAGACATGAATGCATGAGATACAAAAAGGACAATAGTCTTTTTGTGTCCTCTCTTAATTGCACAAAAAAACTTATAATTAAATTTATAATCTTCCTTTGAAAAATAAATTAAAGGTGTTTAAAATGAATTAATGCACATTATGCCAAGAAAACACCATGAATTGTCATAAAATCTTGTCATAAAGGAGAGTAAAAGAATGAGTCAAGTCACTAATTTTTGTTTTTATAGGATGGACCCAAAATTATTTTCAAAACGCTTATACATAAAGGTTGGTTTCACTAACTCTATAATATCTCCTAAAATGAATACTTATTTGGTCGCAAATAAAACTAACAAACAATATAACTTATATAAATTCTAATTTAATTAAATAATTCAAATAATATTTTATCAACTAAAATAAATCAAGCAAGACAAGAATACCACTCACACATAAAAAAATAAAACAAAAATATCTAACACATCAATTTCATGATTATCGAAACTAATCAATAAAAAAATGTCCATTTATGAAATAATGACATCGTAAATAGTCCCCATGTAATTGTCACGTCCAAAATAATTAAATAAAAATGAAGATTATAATTATTTAGGTAGAATAGAGTGTGATAAAATTTAATTTATTTACACATAGAATAATCATTAATTTAATAATAGCAATTTCTAAAAAAGATACATATATAATATAAATTAAAATTTTGGGGTGTTACAAATCTGGACTTGGCTATAGACATAACAGGAATGTTAAAAAGAATCAAAAATCTGTTAGATCTAAGCACATGCATGATATCTTCACTAAACCAAATCAGAATTCACCCTCTGCTATTGTGTGCCATTTTTGCTGTAAAAAGGGTCATAAGGTTTTTAATTGTAAACTGAAAAAATTGGCCAACAGAGGATGGAAACAGATTTGGAAAGTTAAGACACAAGTATATGAAACTAACCCTCTAGGACCCAATTTGAATTGGGTACCTAAAACCAAAACTTAAATCATTTTTTGCAGATATGCTTGACATCCAGGACTCATTCATGGTATCTAGACAATGGATGTTCCAAGCATATGACTGGAGACAAGTCAAAATTCTTGTCTCTGAACTTAAAAGATGGTGGATTTGTCAAATATGGTGACAACAACAAAGGGAAGATTCTAGGCATTGGAGATATAGGAAACAAATCGGCTGCTGTTATCAAAGACGTCTTATTCGTCAAAGGTTTGAAACACAATTTACTGAGTATTAGTCAGCTGTGTGACAAAGGATTTCAGGTACACTTTACTTCTCTGTCTTGTACACTTGAGCATAGGGAAGTTAAAGGCATGAAATTGGCAGGTAAAAGAGTTAACAACATTTATATGATAGATTTTGATTCCTTACCTGCAAATGATATATGTTGCTTATTATCTAATGCTGATGAGAACTAGTTGTGGCATAAGAGAGTGGCTCATATTCATATGGACCACTTGAACAAACTAGTTAGTAAGCAGTTAGTACTAGGACTCCCAAATAGAAAATTCTCTAAGGATAGGTTATGTGACTTTTGTGAGAAGAGTAAACTAGTTAAGTCTTCTTTCCCCCTATAGACTTAGTTCAAACCAATAGGGTCTTACAGTTGGTACATAAGGATCTTTTTGGTCCATCTCAGGTTAGAAGTTTTGGAGGAAACTTATATGGTTATGTGTTGGTAGATGATTACTCTAGGTATACTTAGACATTTTTTCTGGCTCACAAGAGTGAGGCATTCTCTATTTTCAAAACAATTGCTATTTTAGTTCAAAATGAGAAGAACCAGAAAATTATATCCATCAAGAGTGATCATGGTGGAGAATTCCAGAATGATTCCTTTAATACTTACTGTGAACAGAATGGAATTCACCATATATACTCAGCCCCTAGAACTCCACAGCAAAATGAAGTAGTAGAAAGGAAGAATATGTCTTTAGAGGAACTAGCTAGGACTATGCTTAAAGACTCAAATCTTCCTAAGTATTTCTGGGCTGATGCTATAAACACTGCCACACATGTAGTGAATAGAGTTCTTATTAGGCCAATACTTAGAAAAACTCCCTATGAGTTATACAAGGGTAGAAAACCAAATATCTGTTAATTTAGGGTCTTTGGATGCAAGTGCTTTGTGTTAAACAATGGCAAAGAACATCTAGGTAAGTTTGATCCTAAGGCAGATGAGGTATCTTTCTAGGTTATTCCCAGTCTAGTAAGGCCTATAGAATCTACAATAAGATAACCAAAACTATAGAGGAATCTGTTCATGTAAAGTTTGATGAAATGTTTGCTGAAAACTTGAACAACACTCCTCCTATAGTTGATGATTCTTTGGATGATATTGTAGAATATGAACCAATAGAACCTAATGAACCTGTACCTCCAACCAACCTTGATTGTGTAGAACCTATTAGGGAAGGTGATTTACCTAAGGAATGGAGGTTTACCAAAAACCATCCCATAGACAACATTATTGGAGAGATTTCAAAAGGAGTTTCCACTAGAAAATCCCTCAGAGAATTCTGTAACTTCACAGCTTTTGTATCTCAAATAGAACCCAAAAACATAAAGGAAGCTCTTATGGATCATGACTGGATAGTTGCCATGCAAGAAGAGCTTAACCAGTTTGAGAGAAACAAAGTGTGGATACTAGTTCCAAAACCAGAAGATAAACATGTCATAGGAACTAGGTGGGTGTTTAGAAACAAAATGGATGAGAATGGTGTTATTACTAGGAATAAAGCTAGGTTAGTGGCCAAGGGGTACAACCAAGAAGAGGGAATAGACTATGATGAAACCTATGCCCCAGTAGCTAGACTAGAAGCCATTAGAATCCTGCTTGCTTATGCATGTATAATGGACTTTAAACTTTATCAAATGGATGTTAAAAGTGCCGTTTTAAATGGAGACATCCAAAAGGAAGTTTTTGTGAGTCAAACACCTGGTTTTGAAGATCCTAAGTTTCCAAATCATGTGTTTAAATTGACAAAAGCCCTTTATGGCTTGAAACAAGCTCCAAGAGCTTGGTATGAAAAGCTAAGCAATTTCCTCTTACAAGATAATTTTTCAAGGGGAAATGTGGATAAGACACTTTTCATCAAAAGACAAGGAAAAGACATTCTATTGGTCCAAATTTATGTTGGTGACATAATATTTGGATCAACAAACAATAAACTTTGCAAAGAATTTGAAAATACAATGAAAGGAAATTTTGAAATGTCCATGATGGGAGAATTAACTTACTTCTTGGGATTTCAAATTAAGCAAAGCTTGTCATTTAAAGAAGTTTGGTTTTGATAAGTTCAAACCAAATACTGTAATGATCTTTTAAAGAAATTTGGTTTTGATAAGTTTAAATCCATTGATACACCTATGTGTCAAGCTTGTCATTTAGATAGAGATGAGAAAGGTAAAACTGTAGATGTGACTGTGTTTAGAAGCTTGATAGGATCCTTACTATACCTTACAGCTAGTAGACCAGACATCATGTTTAGTGTGTGCATGTGTGCTAGATACCAAGCCAATCCAAAGGAATCCCATCTTAGTGCAGTCAAAAGGATATTTAGATATCTTATAGGAACCAAAAATCTAGGTTTGTGGTATCCTAAGGGATCTACTTGCACTATAGTTGGTTATTCTGATTCTAATTTTGCTGGATGCAAATTGGAAAAAAAGAGTACATCTGGTACTTGCCAACTACTAGGGAACTCTCTTGTTTCTTGGCATAGCAAGAAACAAAACAGTGTTGCACTCTTAACTGCTGAAGCTGAGTATGTAGCTGTTGGCAGCTGTTGTGCACAAATTCTTTGGATGCAACAACACCTCTCTAAATTTGGTGTTGATCTAGGTACAGTGCCCATCATGTGTGATAATACTAGTGCTATTAATATCACTAAGAACCCTGTCATGCATTCTAGAACTAAGCACATAGAGATTAGGCATCACTTCATTGGAGATCAATATCAACAGGGTAAGATCAAGCTTGAATATGTCAATACAACTGATCAGTTGGCTGATATTTTCACCAAGGCCTTGCCCAAGGACAGTTTCTTCTTTATAAGAATGAAACTTGGTATTATAGATCTCAATGAAATCTGATCCATGTGACAAATCGATTGCTACATCGATTATTATGTGACCAGATAGGAAAAATTCATTACAAAATCGATTGTATAATCGATTTATGATGCACAGTGTTTAAAATTGTCAAATTGGAAACACGATAATCGATTGCATAATTGATTTTTGGTACTTAGTGGTTTATTTCTCTATGTCACAAACTCTGGAATCGATTTCATAATCGATTTATCACATCTCAGAAGTCATATTGTTGAAGCTTGGATTAACTCAATCGATTATAGATTTGGAAAAGTGTTTAAATAATCGATTGGAGAATCGATTATTTGGTTAAAATTTCCACAAATTTCAGAAGTTGTCAAACCTCAAACCTGAGCATCGATTGGGAAATCGATTGGATCAGCTTTGTTTTAAACATGCTCTTATGTGAATCGATTTGGAAATCGATGTTGAGTTTTTGAAGTTTTCTGAACTTATGAGGAAATCGATTTCGTCATCGATTTAGTAAAGAAGGATCAATTAAGAAATCGATTTACACGATGTCCGTTGAGAAAAATTATAGCTGTTGGAAGTGGGTGTAACAGATACTTTTCAGACAACGGTAACCTAATCGATTGGGCAATCGATTTGGTAAACCCAGAAGTGAAAAACAATCGATTGGGAAATCGATTCTGAACAGTTCTATAAAAAACCCTAAATCGATTTCTCAACCCATTTTCACATTCTGCTCTCAGTTCACTCATCCAACTTCAAATTTTTTCTGCATCTAATCCTTCTCAGTCAATCATCTCAACAATCTTCTATCAACAAACTACAATGGCACGCGTTAAACAAACTGCAAGGCGTCCATCATCTTCATCCAAATCAATTTCACTAGATTCATCTTCTACTTCAAGTGGAAGAACACCTTCACCTCCACCTCCTTCACCTCCAGCCAAAAGAGTTTCTATACCTACACACAAGGTTTTGGCTAAGGATAAGGGAAAGGCTGTTGCTACTTCTCAAGAACCAAGTAAGAAGAGGAAAGCTCCTCCTACGGAAAAACTTATGGGTGATGCTATGAAGGAAATTACCCAGAAGAAGACTTCTCCTCAACCAAAGAAGGTTCTGCCTTCTAAAGGTAAACAGGTTGAAGATACTTCTCTGCCTTCTTCCTTCTTGAAAAGAAAAATCCAAGAAGCAAGGACTTTGGATTTCACTTATTTTGATTCAAATGGTTTTACATTCCAAAACCATTTGAGATTTCACGGATTGGGGGATTTCCTGTCTTGCTCTATGGAAATTTACTCAAAGTTAATTAGAGCTTTTTACTCCACTTTCAAGCTTACAAAAACTGGGTTTGCTGCTGAAGTAAAAGGCAAGAGAATTTCTATGACTTTTGAGGAATTCTCTAAGCTGACTGGTTTACCATTCTATGGTCAAACCATTGATGGAAGAGCAGAAGATGCCTCTGATGATGAAGGATGGGAATCATCAGTGGACAAGCATGCGGCCACACAGGAACTGATGATGGAAGGATTTGTTGAGAAGGTATCCCTTCCAACAGGTCAGATGAAAGTTCAACACCGTATGCTCATGTACATACTAACACGTATGTTAGTACCTCGCGCCGGCAATCACGCAGTTGTACAGCGGCTGGATATCATCCTGCTATGGGGACTGTACAAAGAGCTCAAGATGAGCTGGGCTTGGATCGTGCTGCTGAATATGATTGAATCAGCACAAGGCAAGCACCTGCTCCCCTATCCCCAACTGGTTACAAAGATTCTGAGGCATTTCAAGGTGTCTCTGGCCAATGAAGAATCTATCAAAACCACCCTCACATTTGGTGAATCAATAGTGAACCAAATGCAACTGAAGCGCATCAACGACATCTGGTCTAGAGCTTAGCCGACTACTGATCACGCACAACCAAGTGCTGATCAAGCCCAACCAAGTGCCCAACCAACTGAACCAACTAGAGCATCATCTGATATTATGGCTAAACTGTTGGAGTTCATGGAGATTCAAGCTGCCCACAATGCAAGAGTGGAAGCTTCTCTTCGAAAGCTCCAATCAACCTTGAACTATGTGGTTCAAGATATGGATGCAATCTAGGAGCAGTTGGGGCTCAAAATGTCTTTTGAAGACATTGCTGAGATTGGACGACAATCAACAGAAGATCCAAACCAACCCAACCTAGATAGCTCTGAACCTCATGGGGAGGAGACACTTGTTGAGGTTAATACAGCAGTCTCTCCTTCTTCCGCTGATAATAATGAGGAACAGCCCTAGATTAGTTGACTAGGATTTGGTTTCGTTGTTGATTTGTCATGTTCTAGTGTTGTTTTTTATATGCTATTTTTGTAATCTTTTTGTGTATATATCTTATGTTTCTTTTTGTTTAATCAACTCTCTCTTGTAATTTCTTTTTGTATTAAATGACAAAAGGGGGAGATTGGTTTAACTGGTTTAACTTGAGTGATATTACATGATTTGGTATCAATTTTGCTCTGTGTGATATTACATACATGATTGGTATCAAATTGAACTTATATGCTCTGAACTGGACTTATATTTTTTTCTTCATGAAATGCTCTGATATGCTTTGATATCATAATGCTATTGCTGATATGATATTAGCTCTGTTGTGATATTGCCCTGTTTGAATACTATTTGTGATATCTGATACATTGCATTCTGATGTAATAACGTACCGTGTTTGTACGTTGATAACATGTTGTGCTCATTTTTTTTGAAATGTATCATACATTCCAAAACTCAGGGGGAGATTTTCAAACAATCTCAAGGTTAAACTGTTTGTTTGTCATTAAATCAAAAAGGGGGAGTTTGTAAGTCATGAGCTTCCCTGATCATGTTTTTGATTTAATTCCCAAACATACAGTACATATGAAATATTTGATTGATCTAATGATTTGAATTGAGAAACATTTTAGGCAAACAAGCAGACACCATACACTTGGAACAAAAGCTTGCAACTCAAGGAATCAACCAATGTTGGAGGATATGCTTGAGAAAGATGCAAATATGTGTAGTGTATATAGGTGTCATAGTAGTTAGTTTATTAGACTAATCATTATGGTCTCATGCTTAAGTCTTTGCCAATGAATATAAATCAATCAACTAATAAGTCAATTGATGAATCAATTGATAAATCGATTGTCTGACTCAGAACAAGTGTTTTCACTATATAAATCGATTGGGCAATCAATTAGTTAAAGTTTTTAGTGAAACTTGAGTTCTGGGCTTAATCCAATCCATTGGACAATCGATTGGGCAATCAATTGATTAATCGATTTTACAAATCACAGAACCAACCATGTATGGAATCAATCGATTGACAAATCGATTGTGACAAAGTTTTTAAAAAATCAGGAATAAGTTTTGTGATGCAACAAATCGATTGGGACACCTATTGAATTAGATTTCTTAAACTCCAAGTTTGTGGCAATCGATTAGAAAATCGATTGCAGTTAATCATTTATCAGAACTACTTTGAATAAATCGATTGGCACATAGATTTTGTCAAAATAGCTGAGGTTCTGTAACAAGCACAATCGATTGGCAAATCGATTGACGTTTATGCCTGAGTCACTTTGATCAGCACAATCGATTGGAAAATCGATTGTTGTAAAAGTCTGAGTCACTATGATCAGCACAATCGATTGACGAATCGATTGAAGCTAATGTTTAAGTTACATAAAGGATTCAGCTCAATGCCAAATCGATTATGACTGTGATTATGAAGTCGAATGAGCAATCGATTGTTTTGATCTCGTTGTTGGAACAAAATACCTATAATCGATTACTCAATCGATTCTAATATAATCATAGTATCAGTTCTGATTGATGTATTAAAAGAATCGATTGGCAAATCGATTCATGCTTATATGATCAAGATTCAAGAAAAACATAACATGCGAAAGTCGATTGGAGAATCGATTTACCTAGCTTTAAAACATTATGAAATCGATTGAGCAATCGATTGTCCTGGTGTTTTCTGAATATATATAGGCTGATTCAATCACTTTAGAAAATAACTTTTCACAAACTTTTGAGAAACCTTTGAAAAGCTTTTGATATCATTTGAATACCTTTGATAAACACCTTTGAGAGAAAAGTTTTACAACACACAAAATATCCATTGGCTAAATACTTTTTGTGTGAGATACTATAGTGATTGAGTCAAAGTCTTGATATTCTTTAATTCTTTGAAAAAGACAATTTTCTGTAAATTGAAAGGTTTAGAAATCCACTAAGGAAACTGGTAGTTATCTTTGTTGGTGTGAGATCATCAAGAAGAAGCTTCACCTGGATCTTGTGTGAGTTTGGCGATTAACTCCAAGGATCAGGTGGTATAGAAACAAGAGTGAGTGAGTTAGATAGATAGGCTTTGTGGAAGCTGGACAATCTGTAAAAAGTTCTCAATTCATTCTGTTGGAAAAGGCTGAAATCTTGTTGGATTTCAGGACTGGATGTAGGCTATCAAACTGATAGTTGAACCAGTATAAATCTTGGTGCACTTGTTTCTTATCCATACTCTTTATTTTGATATTACATAAATGCATATTCCTGAATGCATGAATTAATGATCTTAAGTCTTGATTAACATTCTGAATTAAGCATTGTTTTTGTTCTCATAAATTGATAACAATGCAACTGTGTTAATCATTGCTCCTGAATATATTCCGCTACCAATCTTTGATAATTTGTTTAATTACTCTCATATCTTTAAACTAACAGAGGCCATTATTACTAACAATTTCATCTGGACTTTTCGGGCAATTTTTGTTCCCCTCGACAAAAATGGACCAAAATTTGTATTTTTGGACCAGACGATAGCTAGTGTTTGAAATCTGCCGCAGAACCCGAAACAGAGTTATAAATTTTGGAGAAAAATGCTATAGGGTACTCTCGGTTGTCGATTTGATCTGGAGTTTTCGAGCGATTTTCATACCACCCGCAAAAATGGATCGAAATCAGTATTTCCAGACCAGACGAGGGCTAGTGTTTAAAATTTGACGCGGAACCTGAAACATAGTTATAAATTTTGGAGAAGAATGATACAAGGGTCTCCAGATCCTCGATTTCATGTAGACTTTTCGAGTGATTTTCGTACCACCCGACCATAATGGACCGAAATCCGTATTTTCGAACAAGACAATGGCTTGTATTTGAAATCTAACACGAAACCCGAAACACATTTATAAATTTTCGAGAAGAATGCTATAAGGGTCTCTCGTACACATGAAAAAAAAAGACCAAAATTCGTATTTTCGAACAAGCAATGGATAGTTTTTGAAATCTGACGCGGAACTTGAGTCATATTTATAAATTTAGTAGAAGAATGCTATAAGAGTCTCCTGGTCCTCGATTTCATTTATACTTTTCAGTGTATTTCGTACAAGACGATGGCTAGTGTTTGAAATCTGGCGCGGAACCCGAAACAAAGTTATAAATTTTGGGGAAGAGTCTCATGGTCCCGATTTCAATTGGACTTTTCGGACTATTTTCGTACCCCTCGACAAAAATGGACCAACATCTGTATTTTCAGACCAGACCATGGCTAGTGTTTGCAATCTGGCGCGTAACCTGAAACATAGTTATAAATTTTAGAGAAGAATGTTATAAGGGTCTCTCGGTCCTCGATTTCATCTGGACTTTTTGAGCGATTTTTGTACTACCCGACTAAAATGGGCCGAAATCCGTATTTTCAAACAAGACGTTGGCTAGTGTTTTAAATCTGGCGCGGAACCCGAAAAAAAATTATAAATTTAGAAGATGAATGATATAAGGGTCTCCTGGTCCTTGATTTCATCTAGACTTTTCGGGCGATTTTTGTATCACCCAACAAAAATCTACCAAAATCCGTATTTTCATACAAAATGATGGCTAGTGTTTGAATTCTGATGCAGAACCCGAAATACAATTATAAATTTTGGAGATGAATTTCCGGAGATTTTTGTTGATCTCTTGGTCCTCGATTTCTTCTGGTCTTTTTTGGGAGATTTATGTACCACACCACAAAAATAGACCGAAAATCGTATTTTTGGAACTGAATTTCTTCGGGTCTTTTTCGGGAGATGTTTAAAATCTCTGGTGCGGAACCTTAAACACAATTATAAATTTTGGAGAAGAATGCTATAATGGTTTCCTGGTCCTCTATTTCATATGGACTTTTCGGGCGATTTTCGTACCACCAGACTAAAATGGACCGAAATCCGTATTTTCGAACAAGACGATGGCTAATTTTGAAATCTGAAGCGGAACCCGAAACACAAATATAAATTAAGAAGAAGAATTTATAAGGGTAATTTGGTCCCCGATTTCATCTGGACTTTTCAGGCGATTTTCGTACTCATCGATGATAATGGACCAAACTCTGTATTTTCGGACCAGACGATGGCCAATGCTTGAAATCATACACGAAACCTGAAACACAGTTATTAATTCAGTAGAAGAATGCTATAATTTGAGTTTTCTGGTCCTCGATTTCATATGGACTTTTCGGGAGATTTTCGTACCACGACAAAAAAGGACCAAAATCAGTATTTTCAGACCAGACGATGGCTAGTGTTTGAAACACAATTATAAATTTTGGAGAAGAATGCTACAAGGGTCTCCCGAGCCTCGATTTCATCTGGACTTTTTGGACGATTTTTGTACCACCCAACAAAAATGGACCAATTCCGTAGTTTCAGACCAAACGATGGTTAGTGTTTGAAATCTGACAAAGAACCCGATACAGAGTTATAAATTTAGGAGAAGAATGTAATAAGGGTTTCTTCGTCCTCGATTTCATCTAGACTGTTCGGGCAATTATTGTACCACCAGACAAAAATGGACCGAAATCCATATTTTCTTACAAGACGATGGCTAGTGTTTGAAACCCGATGCGGAACTCGAAACACAGTTATAAATTTTTGTGAAGAATGTTATAATGGTCTCCTGGTTCTCGATTTCATCTGGACTTTTTGGGAGATTTTCGTACGACCCGAATAAAATGGACCGAAATTCGTATTTTTGAACAACATGATGCCTAGTGTTTCAAATCTAACGCGGAACCCGAAACACCGCTATAAATTTCGAACAACAATTCTATAATGGTCTCCCGGTCCCCGATTTCATTTGGACTTTTCTGGCGACTTTCGTACCCATCGACGATAATGGACCAACATCTGTATTTTCGGACTAGACAATGGCTAGTGTTTGAAATTTGGCGCGGAACCTGAAATAAATTTATAAATACTAAGGAAGAATGCTATAATGGTCTCCTGGTCCTCGATTTCATTTGGACTTTTCGAGCGACTTTCGTACCCCTCAACAAAAATAGACCAACATCTGTATTTTCGCACGAGACGATGGCTAGTGTTTGAAATTTGGCGCGGAACCTTAAACATAGTTATAGATTTTAGAGAATAATGCTATAAAAGTCTTTCAGTCCTCGATTCATCTGGACTTTTCAGGCGATTTTCGTACCACCCGACAAAAATGGACCGAAAATGGGTGGTACGAAAATCCCCGATTTCATCTAGACTTTTCATGCAATTTTTGTACCACCCGACAAAAATGGGACGAAATTCATATTTTAGACCAAATGATGGCTAATGTTCAAAATATGATCTGAAACACAATTATAAATTTATGAGAAGAATACTTTTTAATTGTTACATTATTTGACAACTCTATTTTATTAAATGTTATTGTTATATTCGTTTTATTGTTTTACTACATAATGAAGATAATAATAACATATAATAAAATAGAGTTGTCAAATAAAATAATAATTACATATTAATTTTACAACTCTATTTTGTTATATATTGTTATTATCTTTGTTTTATAGTTTTAGTTCATAACGAAGATGATAATAACATATAATAAAATAGAGTATTCAAATAAATATGTAATTATTTGTTTATTTAACAACTCAATTTTGTTCTATGTTAATATTATCACCGTTTTATAGTTCTACGTCATAACTAAGATAATAATAACATATAACAAAATAGAGTTGTCAAATAAAGTAAAAATTACATTTTTATTTGACAACTCAATTTTCTTATATGTTTTTATTATTTTCGTTTTGTAATTGTACTAAATAACGAAAATAATAATAATATATAACAAAATTGAATTGTAAATTAAATAGAGTTGTCAAATAAAATCATAATTAGTTATTTATTTTAGAACTTAATTTTGTTATATGTTATTATTATCTTGGTTATGAAGTAAAACTATAAAATGAAGATAATAATAACATATAATAAAATATAGTTATCAAATAAATATGTAACTATTAATATATTTGATAATTCTATTTTATTATATGTTATTATTATCTTCCTTTTAAAGTTTGACTGCATAACGAAGATAGTAATAACATATAATAAAATAGAGGTTTCAAATAAATATGTAATTATTACTTTATTTAACAACTCTATTTTATTATATGTTAGTATTGTCTTCGTTATGAAGTACAACTATATAACAAAAATAATAATAACATAAAATAAAATAGAGTTGTCAAATAAAGTAATAAGTACATATTTATTTGATAAACTCAATTTTATTATATGTTATTATTATCTTCGTTATGCAGTAAAACAATAAAACGAAGATAATAATAAAATATAATAAAATAGTCTTTTCAAATAAAGTAATAATTACTTCTTCATTAGACAACTCTATTTTATTAAATATTATTAGTATTATCTTCATTTTGTAGTTGTACTCAATGACGAAGATAATAATAACATATAATAAAATAGAGTTGTCAAATAAATTAATTATATTATATTTATTTCACAACTCAATTTTGTTATATTTTATTATTATATTTGTTATTAAGTATAACTACAAAATGAAGATAATAATAACATATAATAAAATAGCGTTGTCAAGTAAAGTAAAAATTACATATTTATTACACAACTCTATTTTTTAAATATTATTATTAATTTCATCTAGACATTTCGGGCAATTTTCGAACCACCCGACTAAATTAAACCAAAATCCGTATTTTCGAACAAGAAGATGGCTAGTGTTTGAAAACTGAATCGGAGCCCGAAACACAGTTATAAATTTAGGAAAAGAATGCTATAAGAGTCTCCTGGTCCTCGATTTCCCCTGGACTTTTCAGGCGATTTTCTTACCCCTCAACAAAAAAGGAGCCAAATCTATATTTTCGGACAAGACGATGGCAAGTGTTTGAAATCTGGCGCAAAACCTAAAAACCAGTAATAAATTTTGGAGAAGAATTCTATCAAGGTCTCCCGGTCCTCGAATTCATCTAGACTTTTCGGGTGTTTTACGTATCACCAAACAAAAAATGGACCGAAATCCATATTTTCGAACAAGATTATTGCTAATGTTTGAAATCTGACACAATTATAAATTTAGGAGAAAAATGCTATAAGGGTCTCCCGTTCCTCGATTTTATCTGGACTTTTCGAGCAATTTTCATACCAGCCGACAAAAATGGACTGAAATCCGTATTTTCGAACAAGACAATTGCTAGTGTTTTAAATCTAAGGCAGACCCCGAAACTCAGTCGTAAATTTAGGAGAAGAATGCTATAAGGGTCACCTGGTCCTCGATTTCATCAGGTCTTTTCGAGCGATTTTCGTACCACACGACAAAAATGGACCGAAATTCGTATTTTCGAACTAGACGATGGCTAGTGTTTGAAATTTTACATGGAACCCGAAATACAATTATAAATTTAGAAGAAAAATTCTATAAGGGTCTCTCGGTCGTCGATTTCGTTTGGACTTTTGGGGCGATTTTCGTACCCCTCGACAAAAATGGACCAAGATCTATATTTCGTACCAAACGATGGCTGGTGTTTGAAATCTGACCCGAAATCTAAAACATTGTTATATATTTAGGAGAAGAATGCTATAAGGGTCTCCTGGTCCTCGATTTCATCTGGTATTTTCGGGTGATTTTCGTACCACCCGATTAAAATGGACCAAAATTCGTATTTTTGAACAAAACAATGGCTAGTGTTTGAAATCCGACACAGAACTCGGAACACAGTTATAAATTTATGAGAAGAATACTATAAGGGTCTCTCGGTCCAAACGATGGCAAGTGTTTGAAATATGGCGCTGAACCTAAAAACCAATAATTAATTTTGGAGAAGAATGCTATAATGGTCTCACGGTCCTCGATTTCATTTGGATTTTTCGGGCGAATTTTGTACCCCTCGACAAAAATGGACCAACATCTGTATTTTTGGACCAGACGATGACTAGTGTTAGAAATCTGGCGCGGAACCTGAAACATAGTTATAAATTTTAGAGAAGAATGCTATAAGAATCTCTCAGTCTTGGATTTAATCGGGACTTTTCAGGCGATTTTCGTACCACTTGACAAAAATGGACCGAAATCCGTATTTTCGAACAAGACAATTGCTAGTGTTTGAAATCTGAAGAATTCTATAAGGGTTTCTTGGTCCTCGATTTCATTTGGTCTTTTAGAGAGATTTTTGTACCTCCCGACAAAAATGAACCGAAATTCGTATTTTCAGACTAGACAATGGCTAGTGTTTGAAATCTATCGTGAAACATGAAACACAGTTATAAATATTTTAGAAGAATGATATAAGGGTCTCCCGGTCCTAGATTTCATCTGGACTTTTCAGGGTTTTTTGTACCACCCCACTAAAATGGACAGGAATTCGTATTTTCGAACCAAAGGATGGCTAGTTTTTGAAATTTGACGCGGAACCAGAAACACAGTTATAAATTTAGAACAAGAATGCTATAAGGGTTTCTCGGTCCTAGATTTCATCTACACTTTTCGAGCGATTTTCGTACCACCCGAATAAAATGGACCGAAATTCGTATTTTCGAACAAAACGATGATTAGTGTTTGAAATCTGGCGCGAAACCCAAAACACAGTTATAAATTTTGGAGAAGAATGCAATAAGGGTCTCCCGGTCTTCGATTTCATCTGGACGTTTAGGGCGATTTTCATACGACCTAACTAAAATGGACCGAAATTCGTATTTTCGAACAAGACTACGGCTAGTGTTTGAAATCTGACGCAGAACCTTAAACACAATTATAAATTTAGAAGAAGAATGCTATAAGCATCTCCCAGTCATCGATTTCATATGGACTTTTTGGGCGATTTTCGTACCACCCAACAAAAATAAACCAAAATTCGTATTTTCGAACCAGACGATGACTAGTGTTTAAAATCAAGTACGGAGCCTGAAAAACAGTTATAAATTTTGGAGAAGAATGCTATAAGGGTCTATCGGTCCTCGATTTCATCTGGACTTTGCAGGCTATTTTCTTACCCTTCGACAAAAAAGGACCGAAATCTATATTTTTGGACCAGACGATGGCAAGTGTTAGAAATCTGGCGCGGAACCTAAAAACCAGTAATTAATTCTGGAGAAGTAAGCTATAATGGTCTCACGGTCCTCGATTTCATTTGGACTTTTCGGGAGACATTCGTACCCCTCAACAAAAATGGACCAACATCTGTATTTTCGGACCAAACGATGACTAGTGTTTGAACTCTAGCTCGGAACCTGAAACATGGTTATAAATTTTAGAGAAGAATGCTGTAAGAGTCTCTCAGTCCTCGATTTAATCGGGACTTCTCATGCGTTTTTCGTACCACTTGACAAAAATGGACCGAAATAAGGTGGTACGAAAATCCCCGATATCATCTAGACTTTTCAGGCAATTTTTGTACCACCTGACAAAAATGGAACAAAATTCGTATTTTTAGACCAAATGATGGCTAATGTTCAAAATATGACCCGAAACACAATTATAAATTTATGAGAAGAATGCTTTTTAATTATTACCTTATTTAACAACTCTATTTTATTAAATGTTATTATTATATTCGTTATATAGTTTTACTACATAAAGAAGATAATAATAACATTTAATAAAATTGAGTTGTCAAATAAAGTAATAATTACATATTAATTTTACAACTCAATTTTTTATATGTTATTATTATTTTCGTTATTTAGTACAACTATAAAACGAAGATAATAATAACGTAAAATAAAACAGAGTTGTCAAATAAATATGTAATTATTAATTTATTTGATAATTTTAATTTTATTATATATTATTATTATCTTCATTTTAAGGTTTGACTGCATAACGAAGATAGTAATATCATTTAGAGTTGTCAAATAAATATGTAATTATTACTTTATTTGACAACTCTAATTTATTATATGTTATTATTATCTTTATTTTATAGTTTTACTTAATAAAAAAGATAATAATAACATATAATAAAATAGAGTTGTCAAATAATGTAATAATTACATATTTATATGACAACTCTATTTTATTTTATGTTATTATTATCATCGTTTCAGATTCCGCGCCAGATTTCAAACACTAGCCATCTTCTTGTACGAAAATACCCCGAAAAGTCTAGAAGAAATCGAGGACCAGGAGACTCTTATAGCATTTTTCTCCTAAATTTATAAATGTTATTCGGGTTCCGCGTCAGATTTCAAACACTATCCATTGCTTGTTCGAAAATATGAATTTCGGTTCATTTTTGTCATGTGTGCGAGAGACCCTTATATCTTTCTTCTCCAAAATTTATAATTTTGTTTCGGGTTCCGTGTCAGTTTCCAAACACAAACCATCATTTTGTTCGAAAATACAGATTTTGGTCCATTTTAGTCAGGTGGTACGAAAATCGTCCAAAAAATCTAGATGAAATCGAGGACCTGGAGACCTTTATAGCATACTTCTCCAAAATTTATAATTGTTTCGGGTTCCGCGCCAGATTTAAACACTAACCATCGTTTTGTTTGAAGATACGAATTTCGGTCCGTTTCAACTAGGTGGTACGAAAATTGCCGAAAAAGTCCAGATGAAATCGAGGACTATGAGACCCTTATAGCATTCTTCTCCAAAATTTATATATGATTTTCGGGCTCCATTCCATATTTTAAACAATAGCCATCGTCTGGTCTGAAAATACGAATTTCGGTTCATTTTTTTTGGGTGGTACGTAAATCGCCCAAAAAGTCCAGATGAAATCGAGGATAGAGATACCCTTATAGAATTCTTCTTCTAAATTTATAACTGTATTTCAGGTTCCGCGTCAGATTTCATACACTAGTCATAGTCTTGTTTGAAAATACGAATTTCAGTCCATTTTAGTTAGGTGGTATGAAAATCGCCCAAAAAGTCCAAATGAAATTGAAGACCGGGAGACCCTTATGGCTAAGCTGCTGGAGCTGATGGAATCTCAGGCTGCCCACAATGCTAGGGTGGAAGCCTCTCTTAGAAAGCTCCAAGCAACTTTGAACTCTGTAGTTCAAGATGTGGATGCAATCCAAGAGCACTTGGGACTCAAAATGTCTTTTGAAGACATTGTTGAGATTGGAAGAGAAGCAGCTGAAGAACAAAATCCTACAAATCAAGAAAGTGCTGAACCTCATGGTGAGGAGACACTTGCTGAGGATAATACAACAGTCTCAACCTCTCCCGTTGATGATAATGAGGAACAGTCCTAGTTTAGTTGATTAGGATTTAATTTTTCCTTTGTTGCTTTTTTAATTTTTTTGTATATATTTCTTATGCTTCTTTTTGTTTAATCACTCTCTCTTGTAATTTCTTTTTGTATTAAATGACAAAAGGGGGAGATTGGTTTAACCTGTGATATTACATATTTATTATATGATGCTCTGATTATGTGATATTGCTCTGATTAATGCTCTGACCATTAACTTGAGATATCTGGTACAATGCACTATGATACATATCTGATGCAATGCATTCTGATACATAATAATGTACCCTGTTTGTACTGTGATATCATTTTGAGCTTATGTTGTTGAAATAAATCATAATCTCCAAAATTCAGGGGGAGATTCTAAAACAATCTCAAGGTTAAAATAGTGTGTTTGTCATTAACTCAAAAAGGGGGAGTTTGTAAGTCATGAGCTTCCATGATCATGTTTTTGATTTATTTCCCAAACATACAATACATATGAAAGTATTTGATTGATCTAATGATTTGAATTGAGAAACCTTTCAGGCAAACAAGCAGACACTATACACTTGGGATAAAAGCTAGGAACTCAAGGAATCAACCAAAATTGGAGGATGAGCTTGAGAAAGATGCAAATATGTATAGTGTGATTAGGTGTCATAGTAGTTGTTTTAGTAGACTAATCACTATGATTTCATACCTAAGTATTTTCCAAAGAAAGTAAATCAATCAACTAATAAGTCAATTGATGAATCAATTGGGCAATCGATTGTCTGACTCAGAACAAGAGTTTTTACTAAGTAAATCGATTACTTAAGGCTTTTCAGTGAAACCTGAGTTCTGGGCTTAATCCAATCTATTGGACAATCAATTGGGACATCAATTGAGTAATCGATTGTGTGATTCACAGAACCAACCAATTTTTGAATCAATCGATTGGCAAATCGATTGTGGGAAAGTTTTTCATCAGGAATAAGTTCTGTGATACATCAAATTGATTGGGACATCAATTGAATTAGATTTCTTAAACTACAAGTTTTGTGATAATCGATTAGGTAATCGATTGACGTTAATCATTTATCAGTAACACTTGGAATGAATCGATTGGCACATTGATTTTGACAAAATGGCTGAGGTTCTGTAACAAGCACAATCGATTGGCGAATCGATTGAAATAAATGTCTAAGTCACTATGACTAGCACAATCGATTGGTAAATCGATTGAAGTTGAATGTCTAAGTCACTGTGATTAGCACAATCGGTTGACGAATCGATTGAAGCTAAATGTTTGAGTTACAGGAAGACTTCAGCTCATTTCCAAATCGATTAGAACTATGAATATACGTCGACTGAGCAATCGATTGTTTTGATCTCGTAGTTTGAACAAAACACCTATAATCGATTACTCAATCGATTCTGATATATTCTTAGTTTCAGTTTCTGATTCATGTATTAAAAGAATCGATTGGCAAATCGATCCATGCTTATATGTTCAAGATTCAAGAAAAACAAGACACGCGAAAATCGATCGGGTAATCGATTGAGCTAGTTTTAAACCTTTATACAAACGATTGAGCAATCGATTGTCCTGATGTTTTTATGAATATATATAAGCTGATTCAATCACTTTTAATATAACTTTGAATAACTTTTGAATAACAACTGATATACTTTTTCATAAACACTTTGCAAAACACTCTGAGAGAAATGTTGTTACAACACACAAATACTCATTGGCTAAATACTTTTGTGTGAGATCCTACATAGTGATTGAGTCAAAATCTTGATATTCCTTAATTCTTTCTGAAAGACAAAATTCTGTAATTGAAGTTTTAGAAATCCAGTAAGTACACTGGTGGCTATCTTTGTTGGTGTGAGATCATCAAGAAGAAGTCTCACATTTATCTTGTGAGAGTTTGGCGAATAACTCCAAGGATCAGGTGGTATTGTAATAGAAGTGAGTGAGTTGGATAGATAGGCCTTGTGTGAGCTGGACAATCTGTAAAACGTATTCAAGTCAATTCTATTGGAAAGGCTGAAATCTGGTTTGGATTTCAGGACTGGATGTAGGCTATCAAACTGATAGCTGAACCAGTATAAATCTTGGTGCACTTGTTTCTTATCCTTACTCTTTACTTTTCATATTAATCTTTTATGTGATTTTAAATTTCCACTGTGTATAATCTGTATGAATCTTTGTTCCCGAATATATTCCGCTACCGATCTTTGATAATCTGTTTAATAATTCTCATATTTTTAACTAATAGAGGCCATTATTTCTAACAATTGGCATCAAGAGCCTGTTCTTTTTTTTAGACTAACTGTCATAAAAGAAAATGTCCTCTGTAGAATTTCTAGGAGAAGGTGCATCCTTGGCAAGGCCCCCTGCATTCAATGGAGCTGCCTACATGTATTGGAAAGAGAGGATGTTAATTTTTCTTGAAGCATGTAGTCTTGATATTCTTGAAGCAGTAATAGATGGTCCTTTTGTACCAACCATAGCTGGCACAGGTGATTCATCAATCCCAAAACCCATATCAGATTGGTCTGAGGATGACAAGAAAAAGGTTGGATACAATGCTAAGGCTAAAAACATTATTACCTCTACTTTAAGCGCTGACGAATTCTTAAGGGTGTCTAACTGCAAAACTACCAAGGAGATGTGGGACACATTGCAACAAACGCATGAAGGAACAACAAATGTAAAAAGAGCCCGAATCAACACATTAATGCATGAGTATGAGCTGTTCAACATGAAGAAAGAGGAATCTGTCAATGATATGCAGACAAGATTTACTCACATAGTCAATAATCTGAATGCTCTTGGTAAGGTGATTGACAATGAGCAACAAATCAGCAAGGTTATGAGGTGTTTGACCAGAGAGTGGCAGCCAAAAATCACTTCCATAGGAGAATCAAAAGACCTTGGTAGCATGTCAATTGCCACACTATTTGGAAAATTAAGAGAGCATGAGATGGAACTGCATAGACTGAGTAAAGCTGAACAGACTGACAGAAAAAGAAAAGGGTTGTCTCTTAAAGTCCAAGCACATCAAACAATGTCTGAACAAGAGATCTGCACTGACGATTCAAACAGTGAGACCGATGAAGATTCAGAACTTGGATTACTTGTCAGAAAATTCAAAGAGTTTATGAAAAAGAAAGATAGCAAGATAACCTGCTTTGTCTAATGGCCAATGCAGATTCAGATTCTGATAGTGAGGAAAGTTCTAAATCCAATCCTTCTTATGATGAATTACATGACACATTTAATGAACTGCATGATGAATATGTTAATGTAATCAAATAGTTAATTAATACTAAGAAACTGTTACAAGAAAAGTGCATGTTGTATGATGAGATTAATTTGAAACATGAGTCTCTTAAAGACACAAATGGAAATCTGAAAAAGGAAACATATGCACTGAAATGTGATTTAGAAAAGTTTAATAGTGGTAAAAACAATTTAGATATGCTTCTTGGAAACCAAAGAAATCTAAATGTTAAATCTAGACTTGGCTATAGACAAAACACGAATGTTAAAAAGAATCAGAAGTTTGTTAGAATCTAAGCATATGCATGATATCTTCACTAAACCAAATCAGAATTCATTCTCTGCTGTTTTTTGTCACTTTTGCTGTAAAAAGGGTCATATGGTTTTTAATTGTAAACTGAAAAAACTAGCCAACAGAGGATGGAAACAGATTTGGAAACTAAAGACACCAGTATTTGAAACTAGCCCTCCAGGACCCAATCTGAATTGGGTACCTAAAACCAAAATTTAAATTACTTTTTGCAGATATGCTTGACATCCAGGACTCATTCATGGTACCTAGACAGTGGATGTTCCAAGCATATGACTGGAGACAAGTCAAAGTTCTTGTCTCTAAACTTAAAAGATGGTGGATTTGTTAAATATGATGACAATAACAAAGGGAAGATACTAGGCATTGGAGATATAGGAAACGAATCGACTACAATGATCAAAGATGTTCTGTATGTCAAGGATCTAAAGCACAACTTGATAAGTATAAGTCAACTATGTGATAAGGGATTCCAAGTAAGTTTTACTTCTCAGTCTTGTATAATTGAGCACGAGGAGAATAAAGACATAAGGTTAGTAGGTAAAAGAATCAATAACATTTACATGCTTGATTTTAATGATTTGCCTGCTAGTTCTATTTGTTGCTTATTATCCAATGCTGATGAAAACTGGTTATGGCATAAGAGAGTGGCTCATATACATATGGACCACTTGAACAAACTAGTTAGTAAACAGTTAGTACTAGGACTCCCAAATAGAAAATTCTCTAAGGATAGGTTGTGTGACTC
Organism: Cicer echinospermum; assembly: GCA_002896215.2. Lineage (NCBI taxonomy): Eukaryota > Viridiplantae > Streptophyta > Magnoliopsida > Fabales > Fabaceae > Cicer > Cicer echinospermum. The sequence goes on from PGTU02000004.1 coordinate 11,676,700, forward strand.
CTGTGAGAAGAGTAAACTAGTTAAATCATCATTTCCCCCTATAGACTTAGTTCAAACCAATAGGGTCTTACAGTTGGTACATATGGACTTGTTTGGTCCATCTCAGGTTAGAAGTTTTATAGGAAACTTGTACGGTTATGTGTTAGTAGATGATTACTCTAGGTATACTTGGACATTTTTTCTGACTCACAAGAGTGAGGCCTTCTCTATTTTCAAAAGATTTGCAAATTTAGTTCAAAATGAGAAGAACTAGAAAATAATATCCATCAAGAGTGATCATGGTGGAGAATTCCAGAATGATTCCTTTAATACTTACTGTGAACAGACTGGAATTCACCATATATACTCAGCCCTTAGAACTCCACAACAAAATGGAGTAGTAGAAAGGAAGAATAGGTCTTTAGAGGAACTAGCTAGAACTTTGATTAAAGACTCAAACCTTCCTAAGTATTTCTGGGCTGATGCTATAAACACTGCCACACATGTAGTGAATAGAGTTCTTATAAGGCCAATACTTAGAAAAACTCCATATGAGTTATACAAGGGTAGAAAACCAAACATCTCTTACTTTAGGGTCTTTGGATGCAAGTGTTTTGTGTTAAACAATGGCAAAGAACATCTAGGAAAGTTTGATCCGAAGGCAGATGAGGATATCTTTCTAGGTTATTCCCAGTCTAGTAAGGCCTATAGAATTGGGGGTATCTTTCTAGGTTATTCCCAGTCTAGTAAGGCCTATAGAATCTACAATAAGAGAACCAAAACTATAAAGGAATTTGTTCATGTAAAGTTTGATGAACTGTTTGCTGAAAACTTTAACAACACTCCTCCTATAGTTAGTGATTCTGTGGATGATATTGTAGAATCTGAACCAATAGAACCTAATGAACCTGTACCTCCAAACAACCTTGTTTGTGTAGAACCTATAAGGGAAGATGATTTACCTAAGGAATGGAAGTTTAGCAAAAACCATCCCATAGACAACATTATAGGAGAGATATCAAAAGGAGTTTAAACTAGAAAATCCCTCAGACATTTTTGCAACTTCACAGCCTTTGTATCTCAAGTAGAACCCAAAAACATAAAGGAAGCTCTTATGGACCATGACTGGATAGTTGCCATGCAAGAAGAGCTCAATCAGTTTGAGAGAAACAAAATGTGGATTCTAGTTCCAAAACCAGAAGATAAACATGTCATAGGAACTAGGTGGGTGTTTAGAAACAAAATGGATGAGAATGGGGTAATTACTAGGAATAAGGCTAGACTAGTGGCCAAGGGTTACAACCAAGAGGAGGGAATAGACTATGATGAAACCTATGCCCCTGTAGCTCGACTAGAAGCCATTAGAATCCTGCTTGCTTATGCATGTATAATGGACTTTAAACTTTATCAAATGGATGTGAAAAGTGCCTTTTTAAATGGAGACATCCAAGAGGAAGTCTTTGTTAGTCAAACACCTGGTTTTGAAGATCCTATGTCTCCAAATCATGTGTTTAAACCGACAAAAGCCCTCTATGGCTTGAAACAAGCTCCAAGAGCTTGGTATGAAAAGCTAAGCAATTTCCTCTTACAAGAAAATTTTTCAAGGGGAAATGTAGATAAGACACTTTTTATCAAAAGCCAAGGAAAAGACATTCTATTGGTCCAAATTTATGTTGATGACATAATCTTTGGATCAACAAACAATAAGCTTTGCAAAGAATTTGAAAATACATTGAAAGGAAAATTTGAAATGTCCATGATGGGAGAATTAACTTACTTCTTGGGATTTCAAATTAAGCAAAGCAAGAATGGAATTTTCCTAAGTCAAATCAAATACTGTAATGATCTTTTAAAGAAATTTGGTTTTGATAAGTTTAAATCCATTGATACACCTATGAGTCAAGCTTGTCATTTAGATAGAGATGAGAAGGGAAAATCTGTAGATGTGACTATGTTTAGAGTCATGATAGGATCCTTACTATACCTTACAGCTAGTAGACCAGACATTATGTTTAGTGTTTTCATGTGTGCTAGATACCAAGCCAATCCAAAAGAATCCCATCTAAGTGCAGTCAAAAGGATATTTAGATATCTTATAGGAACCAAAAATCTAGGTTTGTGGTATCCTAAGGGATCTACTTGCACTCTAGTTGGTTATTCTGATTCTGATTTTGCTGGCTGCAAATTGGACAGAAAAAGTACATCTGATACTTGCCAACTATTAGGGAACTCACTTGTTTCTTGGCATAGCAAGAAACAAAATAGTGTTGCACTTTCAACAGCTGAAGCTGAGTATGTAGCTGCTGGTAGCTGTTGTGCACAAATCTTATTGATGCAACAACACCTTTCTGACTTTGGTGTTGATCTAGGTACAGTACCCATCATGTGTGATAATACTAGTGCTATTAATATCACCAAGAACCCTGTTATGCATTCTAGAACCAAACATATAGAGATTAGGCATCACTTCATTAGGGATCAATATCAACAGGGTAAGATCAAGCTTGAATATGTCAATACAGCTGATCAGTTGGCTGATATTTTCACCAAAGCCTTACCCAAGGACAGATTCTTCTTTATAAGAATGAAACTTGGTATTATAGATCTCAATGAAATCTGATCCCTGTGACAAATCGATTATCCTGTGACCAGATAGGAAAAATGCATTACAAAATCGATTGTATAATCGATTTATGATGCACAGTGTTTTAAATTGTCAAATTGGAAACACGATAATCGATTGCATAATCGATTTTTTGGTACTTAGTGTTTTATTTCTCTTTTGTCACAAACTCTAGAATCGATTCCATAATCGATTTAGCACATCTCAGAAGTCAACTTGCTGGATTTTACATCAACTTAATCGATTGAGAAATCGATGGATGATTTGAGAAATCGATGGAAGATTTGGGAAATCGTTTAAAGAATCGATTGGACAATCGATTATTTGGTTTAGTTATCCATAAATTTCAGAAGTTTTCAAAACCTCTAACCCGAGCATCGATTGGGAAATCGATTGAATCAGATATTTAGAACCTGCCTTTAAAGGAATCGATTTGGAAATCGATCTTGAGACAGAAGTTTTCTGAACTTATGAGGAAATCGATTTGGACATCGATTTACTAACTGAAGGATCAATTATTAAATCGATTTACACGACGACCGTTGAGAAAATTATAGCCGTTGGAAGTGGGTGTAACAGATACTTATTTATCTCACTCAAGTAACGGTAACACAATCGATTGGACAATCGATTTGGTAAACCAGAAGTGAAATAAAATCGATTGGGAAATCGATTCTGAACAGTTCTATATAAACCCTAAATCGATTTCAGAACCCATTTACACATCAGTTCATATCTCTTCATCGAACTTCAAATTTTTTCTGCATCTTAGTCCTTCTCAAATCATCTCAGATATCTTAAATCTCCAATATCTACAATGGCACGAGTGAAACAAACTGCTAGACCTCAATCTTCTTCGTCTGACTCAGTATCCCTAGGTTCATCTTCTACATCAAGGGAAGAACACCCTCCCCTCAACCTCCTTCACCACCTGCCAAAAGAGTCTCAATACCTACTCATAAGGTATTAGCCAAGGACAAAGGGAAAGCGGTTGCAATCTCTCAAGAACCAACTAAAAAGAGGAAAGCTCCTCCAACTGAGAAACTCATGGGGATGCATGAAAGGAGCGACACAGTAAAGGAAGAAGACCTCCCCCCAACCAAAAAAGGTTCAGCCTCCCAAAGGCAAAACCAATTGAAGGAAACTGATCTTCCTTCTTCTTTCTCAAAAAGAAAAATCCAAGAGGCTAGGACTCTGGATTTTACATATTTTGACTCAAATGGTTTTACCTTCCAAAACCACTTGAGATTTCATGGTTTGGTGGATTTCCTTTCCTGCTCTCGTGAAATCTACCAAAGGCTAATTAGAGCTTTTTTACTCAACTTTCAAGCTAACAAAAATTGGATTCACTGCTGAAGTCAAGGGCAAGAGAATCTCAATGACATTTGAAGAATTCTCTAAGCTGACTGGATTACCATTCTATGGTGAAACCATTGATGGTAGAACAGAAGCTGACTCTGATGATGAAGCATGAGAATCATCAGCAGACAGGCATACGACCATACAGAACCTGATGATAGGAGGTTTTTGTTGAGAAGGTATCCCTTCCAACAGGCCAGATGAAGGTTCACCCACCGTATGCTAATGTACGTGCTAACACGAATGTTAGTACCTCGTGCTGGAAATCACGCCGTTGTACAGAGGCTGGACATCATCCTGCTTTGGGGGACTGTACAAAGAGCTCAGGATGAGCTGGGCTTGGATCGTGTTGCTGAATATGGTTGAATCAGCACAAGACAAGCTACTGCTCCCCTACCCCCAGCTGGTTACGAAGATTCTGAGGCATTTCAAGATATCTGTTGCCAATGAAGAATCTGTCAAAACCACTTTAACTTTTGGTGAATCCATTGTTAACCAGATGCAATTGAAAAGGATCAATGGCATTTGGACAAGGATGCAACCAAATGTTGATCAAGCACAACCAAGTGTTGAAACCAACTAAGCCAACTAAAGCACCATCTGAGCTTATGGCTAAGCTGCTGGAGCTGATGGAATCTCAGGCTGCCCACAATGCTAGGGTGGAAGCCTCTCTTAGAAAGCTTCGAGCAACTTTGAACTCTGTAGTTCAAGATGTGGATGCAATCCCAAGAGCACTTGGGACTCAAAAATGTCTTTTGAAGACATTGTTGAGATTGGAAGAGAAGCAGCTGAAGAACAAAATCCTACCAATAAGAAAGTGCTGAACCTCATGGTGAGGAGACACTTGCTGAGGATAATACAACAGTCTCAACCTCTCCCATTGATGATAATGAGGAGCAGTCCTAGTTTAGTTGATGAGGATTTAGTTTTCTCCTTTGCTGCTTTGTAATTTTTTTTGTATATATTTCTTATGCTTCTTTTTGTTTAATCACTCTCTCTTGTAATTTCTTTTTGTATTAAATGAAAAAAGGGGAGATTGGTTTAAACCTGTGATATTACATATTGATTATATGATGCTCTGATTATGTGATATTGCCCTGATTAATGCTCTGACCATTAACTTGAGATATCTGGTACAATGCACTATGATACAAATCTGATACAATGCATTTTGATACATAATAATGTACCCTGTTTGTACTGTGATATCAATTTGAGCTTATGTTGTTGAAATAAATCATAATCTCAAAAATTCAGGGGGAGATTCTAAAACAATCTCAAGGCTAAAACTGTGTTTGTCATTAAATCAAAAAGGGGAGTTTGTAAGTCATGAGCTTCCCTGATCATGTTTTTGATTTAATTCCCAAACATACAATACATATGAAAGTATTTGATTGATCTAATGGTTTGAATTGAGAAACCTTTCAGGCAAACAAGCAGACACTATACACTTGGAACAAAAGCTTGGAACTCAAGGAATCAACCAAAATTGGAGGATGAGCTTGAGAAAGATGCAAATATGTATAGTGTGATTAGGTGTCATAGTAGTTGTTTTAGTAGACTAATCACTATGATTTCATACCTAAGTATTTGCCAAAGAAAGTAAATCAATCAACTAATAAGTCAATTGATGAATCAATTGGGCAATCGATTGTCTGACTCAGAACAAGAGTTTTTACTAAGTAAATCGATTGGGAAATCGATTACTTAAAGGTTTTTAGTGAAACCTGAGTTCTGGGCTTAATCCAATCTATTGGACAATCGATTGGGACATCAATTGAGTAATCGATTGTGTGATTCACATAACCAACCAATTTCTGAATCAATCGATTGGCAAATCGATTGTGGCAAAGTTTTTCATCAGGAATAAGTTTTGTGATACATCAAATCGATTGGGACATCAATTGAATTAGATTTCTTAAACTACAAGTTTTGTGATAATCGATTAGGTAATCGATTGACGTTAATCATTTATCAGAAACACTTGGAATAAATCGATTGGCACATTGATTTTGACAAAATGGCTGAGGTTCTGTAACAAGCACAATCGATTGGCGAATCGATTGAAATTAATGTCTAAGTCACTATGACCAGCACAATCGATTGGAAAATCGATTGAAGCTGAATGTCTAAGTCACTATGACTAGCACAATCGGTTGATGAATCGTTTGAAGCTAAATGTTTGAGTTACAGGAATAATTCAGCTCATTGCCAAATCGATTAGGACTATGAATATACGTCGACTGAGCTATCGATTGTTTTGATCTCGTTGTTTGAACAAAACACCTATAATCGATTACTCAATCGATTCTGATATATTCTTAGTTTCAGTTTCTGATTCATGTATTAAAAGAAACGATTGGCAAATCGATTCATGTCTAGTGTTTTCGCACCACACGACTAAAATGGATCGAAATCCGTATTTTCGAACAAGACCATGTCTAGTGTTTGAAATCTGACACGGAAACCGAAACGCAATTGTAAATTTAGGAGAAAAATGCTATAAGAGTCTTCTGGTCCTCGATTTCATCTGGACATTAAGGGCAATTTTCTTGCCACCCGACTAAAATAGACCGATATACGTATTTTCGAACAAGATTATGGCTAGTGTTTGAAATCTGACGCGGAACTTGAAACACATTTATAAATTTAGAAGAAGAATGCTATAAGGGTCTCTCGGTCATCTGAAATTTTCTGGGCGATTTTCCTACCTCTCAAAAAAAATGGACCAATATCTGTATTTTCTTACCAGACGATGGCTAGTGTTTGAAATCTGACGCGGAACCCGAAACACTGTTATATATTTAGGAGAAGAATGCTATAAGGGTCTCCCGGTCCTCGATTTCATCTGAACGTTTAGGGCGATTTTCGTACCATACGACAAAAATGGACCGAAATCCATATTTTCAAACAAGACGATGGATAGTATTTGAAATCTGACGCGAAACCCGAAACACTGTTAAAATTTAGGAGAATAATGTTATAAGAGTCTCTCGGTCCTCGATTTCATATGGACTTTTCCGGGATTTTTGTACCCCTCGATAAAAATGGACCAATATATGTATTTTCGAACTAGAAGAGGACTAGTGTTTGAAATCCGACACAGTTATAAATTTAGGGGAAAAATGCTATAAGGGTCTCTCAGACCTCGATTTCATCTAGACTTTTCAGGCAATTTTATTACCCCTTGACAAAAAGGACCAAAATCTATATATTCAGACCAGACGACGGCAAATGTTTGAAATATTTTGCTGAATCTAAAAACCAGTAATAAATTTTGGAGAAGAATGCTATCAGGGTCTCTAGGTCCTCGATTTCATCTGGACTTTTTGGGTGATTTTCGTTCCACCCGACAAAAAATGGACCAAAATCTGTATTTTCGAACAAGTTAATTGCTAGTTTTTGAAATATGACCCGAAATGAGAAACATTGTTATAAATTTAGGAGAAGAATGCTATAAGGGTAACCTGGTCCTCGATTTCATCTGGACTTTCCAGGCAATTTTCGTACACCCCGACAAAAATGGACCAAAATCCGTAATTTCCAACAAGACGAGGGCTAGTGTTTGAAATTTGACGCGGAACCCAAAACACGTTTATAAATTTTTGGAGTAGAATGCTATAAGGGTCTCCCGTCCTCGATTTCATATGGACTTTTTAAGCGATTTTCGTACCTCCGACAAATATGGATCGAATTCGTATTTTCGGATCAGACGATGCCTAGTGTTTGAAATCTGATGCAGAACCCAAAACTCAGTTATAAATTTAGGAGAAGAGTGCTACAAGAATCTTCGTCTCCTCGATTTCATATGGACTTTTCGGGAAATTTTCCCACCCCTCGACCAAAATGGACCAAAATCTGTATTGTCGAACCATGCGATAGCTAGGGTTTCAAATCTGTCGCAGAACCCAAAATACAGTTATAAATTTTGGAGAAGAATGCTATAAGGGTTTCCCAGTCCTTCATTTCATCTGGACTTTTCCGGCGATTTTCATACCACCCGACAAAAATAGACCGAAATCAGTATTTCCGAAACAGACGAGGGCTAGTGTTTGAAATTTGACACCAAAACCGAAACACAGTTAAATATTTTGGAGAAGAATGAATAAAGGTCTCTCGGTCCTCGATTTGATCTGGACTTTTTGTGCAATTTTCATACCACCCGACAAAAAATGGACCGAAATCAGTATTTGCGGACCAGTCGATGGCTAGTGTTTGAAATCTAACCCGAAATCAAAAACACTGTTATATATTTAGGAGAAAAATGACATAAGGGTCTCCCGGTCCTCGTTTTCATCTGGTAGTTTTGAGTGATTTTCGTACCACCCGACTAAAATGGATCGAAATTCGTATTTTGAACAAAACAATGGCTAGTGTTTGAAATCCGACACGGAACTCGGAACACAGTTATAAATTTAGGAGAAGAATGTTATAAGGGTCTCTTGTTCCTCGATTTCATCTGGACTTTTCAGGCGATTTTGTTACCCCTCCACAAAAAAAGACTAAAATCTATATTTTCAGACCAGACGATGGCAAGTGTTGGAAATCTGGCGCGGAATCTAAAAGGGTTTCCCAGACCAAATAGGTATAAATTTAGGAGAAGAATCCTCTAAGGGTCTCCCGGTCCTCGATTTCATCTCGTCTTTTTAGGTGATTATCGTATTACCCGAAAAAAATAGACCGAAATTCGTATTTTCAGACTAGATGAGGGCTAGTTTTTGAAATTTGAAGCAGAACCTGAAACTCAGTTGTAAATTTAGGAGAAGAATGCTACAAGAATCTTCATCTCCTTGATTTCTTCTTCACCTCGACAAAAATGGACAAAAATCTGTATTTTCAGACTAGACGATAGCTAGTGTTTGATATCTCCTGCGGAACGCGAAACACATTTATAAATTTTTGAGTAGAATGCTATAAGGGTTTCCTAGTCCTCGATTTCATCTGGACTTTTTGGGTGATTTTCATACCACCCGACAAAAATGGACCGAAATCAGTATTTTCGGAACAAACGAGGGCTAGTGTTTGAAATTTGACACAGATACCGAAACACAATTATAAATTTTGGAGAAGAATCCTATATGGGTCTCCCGGTCCTCGTTTTGATATGGACTTTTCAGGGGATTTTCATACTACCCGACAAAAATGGACCAAAATCAGTATTTCCGGACCAGACGAGGGCTAGTGTTTGAAATTGGACGCGGAACCTTAAACATAGTTATAAATCTTGGAGAAGAATGCTATAAAGGTCTCTTGGTCCTCGATTTCATCTAGACTGTTTGGGCGATTTTCGTACCACCCGACTAAAATGGATTGAAATCTGCATTTTCGAACCACCAGACGATGGCTAATGTTTGAAATCCGACACGGAACTCGGAACACAATTATAAATTTAGGAGAAAAATCCTATAAAGGTCTCTCGGTCGTCAATTTCATCTGGACTTTTCGGGCGATTTTCGTACCCCTCGACAAAAATGGACCAAAATCTATATATTCGGACCAGACGATGGCTAGTGTTTGAAATCTGGTGCGGAACCTATAAACCAGTAATAAATTTTGGAGAAGAATGCTATAAGGGTCTCCAGGTCCTCGATTTCATTTGGGATTTTAAGGCGTTTTTTCATACCACCCGGCGTTTTTCATACCACTCAGTTATAAATTTAGGAGAAGAATGCTATAAGGTCTCCTGGTCCTCGATTTCAGCTGGTCTTTTTGGGCGATTTTCGTATCACCCGACAAAAATGGACTGGAATTCGTATTTTTGGACTAGACAATGGCTAGTGTTTGAAATCTGGCGCGAAACTCGAAACACAGTTATAAATTTTGGAGAAGAATGCTATAAGGGTCTCTCGGCCCTCGATTTCATCTGGACTTTACGGGCGATTTTCGTACCCCTCAACAAAAATGGATTAAAATCTGTATTTTCGGACCAAACTATGGCTAGTGTTTGAAATCTGACGTGGAACCCGAAACACAATTATAAATTTAGAAGAAACATGCTAAAAGGGTCCCTCGGTGCTCGATTTCATCTAGACTTTTCGGGCGATTTTCGTACTACCCGACTAAAATGGACCGAAATCCGTATTTTTGAACAAGACCATGGCTTATTTGACAACTCTATTTTGTTAAATGTTATTATTATATTCGTTTTATAGTTTTACTACATAAAGAAGATAATAATAACATATAATAAAATAGAGGTGTCAAATAAAGTAATAATTACATATTTCTTTTACAACTCAATTTTGTTATATGATACTATTGTCTTCGTCATAATTCTAACACTAGCCGTTGTTTTGTTTGAAAATACGGATTTTGGTTTATTATTTTCAAGAGGTACGAATATCACATGAAAACTCCAAATGATATCGACGACCGAGAGACACTTATAGCATTCGTCTGGTCAGAAAACACGGATGATATTCTCCTAAATTTATAACTTTGTTTCGGGTTCCACGTCAAATTTCATACACTAGCCATTGACTGGTCAGAAAATACGGATTTCAATCCATTTTTGTCGGGTAGTATGAAAATCACACAAAAAATCAAAATGAAATCCCGGACCGAGAGAACCTTATAGCATTCTTCTCCTAAATTTTTAACTATGTTTCGGGTTCCACGTCAGATTTCAAACACTAGCCATCTTCTGGTGCGAAAATACGGATTTTGGACCATTTTTGTCATTTGGTACAAAAATCGCCGGAAAAGTTTGAATGAAATTGAGGTTCCAGTTACCCTAATTGGATTGTTCTCCTAAATTTATAATTGTGCTTCGTGTTCCATGTCAGAATTTAAACACCAGACAGCGTCTGGTCCGAAAATATGGATTTCGGTCCATTTGTGTCTGGTGCTTCAAAAATTTTAAACAATGTTTCAAGTTTCGCATCAAATTTCAAACACTAGCAATCGCCAGATCCAAAAATACGGATTTCAGTCCATTTTTGTTTGGTGGTACGAAAATCCCCCGAAACATCGAAATGAAATCGAGGACAGGGAGACCCTTATAACATTATTTTCCTATATTTATAATTGTGTTTCAGGTTACGCGTCAGATTTCAAACAATAGCCATCGTCTTGTTCCAAAATGTAGATATCGGTCCGTTTTAGTCGGGTGGTACGAAAATTGCACGAAATGTCCATATGAAATCGAGGACCTGAAGACTCTTATAGCATTCTTCTCCTAAATTTATAACTATGTTTTGGGTTCCACGTCAGATTTCAAACACTAGCCCTCGTCTTGTCCAGAAATACAAATTTCGATCCATTTTTATTAGGTGGCACGAAAATCTCTCGAAAAGTCCGAATGAAATCGAGGAATAGGACACCTTCATAACATTTTTATCCAAAGTTTATAACTGTGTTTCGGATTCTGCGTTAGATTTCAAACACTAGCCATCATCTTGTTTGAAAATATGGATATCAGTCCATTTTAGTCGGGTGGTACGAAAATCGCCCAAAAAGTCCAGATGAAATCAAGGATCGGGAGACCCTTATAGCATTCTTCTCCTAAATATATATAACAGTGTTTTGGGTTTCGAGTCAAATTACAAATACTAGCCCTCGTCTTGTCCAAAAATACAAATTTTGGTCCATTTTTGTCTAGGAGTAAGAAAACCATCTGAAAATACAAATTTTATTATATGTTATTATAGGACAGAGAAACCCTTGTAGCATTCTTCTTATAAATTTATAACTGTGTTTTGGGTTCGCGTCAAATTTCAAACACTAGCCATCATCTTGTTCGAAAATATGATTTTGGTCCAATTTTTTCGAGGGGTAAGAAAATTACCGAAAAGTCCAGATGAATTCGAGGACCGAGAGACCCTTATAGCATTCTTCTCCAAAATTTATAACTGTGTTTCGGGTTCATATCCAGATTTCAATCACTAGCCATCATCTAGTTCGAAAATACGATTTTTAGTCTATTTTAATTCTTCTCCATATATTACAATTGTGTTTCGGGTTCCACGTAAGATTTTAAACACTAGCCAATGTCTTGTGGAAAAATACGAATTTCGGTCCATTTTAGTCAGGTGGTACGAAAATCTAGAATGCTATAAGGGTCTCTCGTTCCTCGATTTCATCTGGACTTTTCGGGAGATTTTTGTACCTTCCGACTAAAATGGACCAAAATCCATATTTTTGAACAAGACGATGGCTAGTGTTTAAAATCTGACGCGGAACCCAGAACACAGTTATAAACATTGGATAAGAATGTTATAATGGTCTCCCTCTCCTCGATTTCATCTGGACTTTTCGGGCGATTTTCGTGCCGCCTAACATAAATGGATCGAAATATGTATTTTTGTACAAGACGAGGGCTAGTGTTTGAAATCTAGTGCGAAACTCGAAACGCAGTTATAAGTTTTGGAGAAGAATGCTATAAGGGTCTCCCGATCCTCGATATCATCTGGACTTTTCGGGCGAATTTCGTACCACCTGAAAAAATTGGACCTTAATTCGTATTTTGGAACAAGACGATGGCTAGTGTTTGAAATCTGTCGTGGAACCTGAAACACAATTATAAATTTAGAAAAAGAATGTTATAAGGGTCTCCCGGTCCTCGATTTCATTTGGACGTTTCGGAGGATTTTCTTACCACCGACCAAATATGGATTGAAATTCGTATTTTTGGACCTGGTGATGGCTAGTGTTTGAAATCTGATGCGAAACTTGAAACATTGTTTTAAATTTTTGAAGCACCCGACAAAAATGGACCGAAATCCATATTTTCTAACCAAACAATGGCTGATATTTAAATTCTGACGTGGAACACGAAATGCAGTTATAAATTTAGGAGAACAATCCAATTATGGTAACTGGATCCTCGATTTCATTCAAACTTTTCGGGCGATTTTTGTACCAAATGGCAAAAATGGTCCGAAATCCGTATTTTCGGACCAGACGATGGCTAGTGTTTGAAATCTGACGTGGAACCCGAAACATAGTTATAAATTTAGGAGAAGAATGCTATAAGGTTCTCTCGGTCCTCGATTTCATCTTGACTTTTCGTGTGATTTTCGTACTACCCGACAAAAATGGATTGAAATCCGTATTTTTTAACTAGACGATTGCTAATGTATGAAATTTGACGTGGAACCCGAAACACAGTTATAAATTTAGGAGAATATCATCCGTATTTTCTGACCAGAAGAATGCTATAATTGTCTCTCGATCGTCGATATCATCTGGAGTTTTCAAGTGATTTTCGTACCCCTCGAAAATAATAGACCGTAATCCGTATTTTCGAACCAAACGATGGCTAGTGTTGGAATTCTGACGCGGAATGCAGTACAATTATAAAATGGAACGAAATCTGTATTTTTGGAACAAACGATGGACAATGTTTGAAATCTATACCGAACTCGAAACACAATTATAAATTTAGTTGAAGAATGTCGTAAGGGTCTCCCAGTCCTCGATTCATCTCGACTTTTCAAGCGATTTTCATACCACCTGGCAAAAATGGAATGAAATCCATATTTTCAAACAAGACGATGGCTAATGTTTGAAATCTTATCCGAAACACGAAACCCAAAAAACAATTTAAAAATTAGGACGAGAATGATATAAGGGTCCCCCAGTCCTCGATTTCATTTAGACCTTCCAGGAGATTTTCATACCACCCAAAAAAATGGACCGAATTCCTTATTTTCGTACCAGACGATGGCTAGTATTTGAAATCTGACCCGAAATACAATTAAAAATTTAGGAGAAGAATGCTAAAAGGGTCTCCTGATCCTCGATTTCATATGGACTTTTCAGGCGATTTTCGTTCCACCTAACAAAAATGGAACGAAGTCCATATTTATGAACAAGCGATGGCTAGTCTTTGAAATCTAATACGAAACTCGAAACCCGAAACTCAATTTTAAATTTAGGAGAAGAATGATATAAGGGTCTCACAGTTCTCTATATCATCTGGACTTTTCAGGCAAAAATCGTACCACCCGACAAAAATTGACCAAAATTATTATTTTTGTACACGATGATGGCTAGGGTTTGAAATCTGATTGCTAGGGTTTGAAAATCATACCAAACAACAAAAATGGACCAAAAACCGTATTTTCGGACTTGACGATGGCTAGTGATTGAAATCTGACACGGAACCCGAAACACAGTCTTAAATGTAGGAGAAGAATCCGTACTACCCGACAAAAATGGACTAAAATCTGTAACATATAAAGATGTAGTTATTACTTTATTAGACAACTCTAATTTAATTTATGTTATTACTATCTTCGTTTATAGTTTTACTTTATAACAAATATATAATAATAACATATAAAAAAAATAGAGATGTCAAATAAAGTAATAATTACATCTTTATTTTATTAGGGTTTAGTGTGTTAGGATGTTTAGGGTTTAAGAAATCACTACTAGGGATTAAGGTTTAGAGTTTAAGGTTCAAGATTTTGGGTTTATTGTTTAGGGTTTAAGGTTTAAGGTTTAGGATTTGAGGTTTAAGGTTTTGGGTTTGAGGTTCGGGTTATAGTATATAGGGTTATCTTCATTGCAAAACATTACTACAAAATGATCATAATAATAACATATATTAAAATATAGTTGTCAAATAAAGATTTAATTATTACTTTATTTGAAAAAATATTTTATTATATGTTATTCTAATCTTCTTTATTAAATGTTATTATTATCTTCGTTTTGTAATTATACTAAATAATAAAGATAATAATAAAATATAACAAAATTTAGTTGTCAAATAAATATGTCAAAATTAATTTATTTGACAACACTATTTATCATATGTTATTATTATCTTTGTTATTAAGTACAACTACAAAACGAAGATAATAATAATAATATTAAATAAAATAGAGTTGTCTAATAAATAAGTAATTATTACTTTATTTGACAACACTATTTTGTTATATGTTATTATTATCTTTGTTTTATTGTTTTACTACATAACGAAGATAATAATAACATATAATAAAATTGAGTTTATCAAATAAATATGTAATTAGTACTTTATTTGACAACTTTATTTTAGTATATGTTATTATTATGTTCGTTATTAAGTACAACTACAAAATGAAGATAATAATAATATTTAATAAAATAGAGTTGTCTAATAAATAAGTAATTATTACTTTATTTGACAACACTATTTTATTAAATGTTATTACTATCTTCATTTTGTAATTATACTTAATAATAAAGATAATAATAAAATATAACAAAATTTAGTTGTCGAATAAATATGTCAAAATTAATTTATTTGAAAACTCTATTTTATTATATGTTATAAGTATCTTCGTTATTAAGTACAACTACAAAACGAAGATAATAATAATATTAAATAAAATAGAGTTGTCTAATCAATAAGTAATTATTACTTTATTTGACAACACTATTTTATTATATGTTATTATTATCTTTGTTTTATTATTTTACTACATAACGAAGATAATAATAACATATAATAAAATGGAGTTTATCAAATAAATATGTAAGTAGTACTTTATTTGACAACTTTATTTTATTAGTACAACTATATTATGAAGATAATAATAACATATAATAAAACAGAGTTGTCAAATATAGTAATAATTCCATATTTATTTAATAGTTGAATTGTGTTATATGTTATTATTATTTTCGTTATTTACTACAACTATAAAACGAAGATAAAAATAACATTTAATAAAATAGAGTTTTCAAATAAAATAACATTGACAACACTATTTTTTTAAATGTTATTATTATCTTCATTTTGTAGTTATACTTAATAACAAAGAAAATAATAAGATATAACAAAATTGAGTTGTCAAATAAATATTAAATAATTAATTTATTTGACAACACTAATTTATTATATGTTATTATTATCTTCGTCATTGAGTTCAATTACAAAACAAAGATAATAATAATATTTTAATAAAATAGAGTTGTCTAATAAATAAGTAATTATTACTTTATTTGAAAAACACTATTTTATTATATGTTATTATTATTTTCGTTTTATTGTTTTACTGAATAACGAAGATAATAATAAAATATACTAAAATTGAGTTCATCAAATAAATATGAACTTATTACTTTATTTGACAACTCTATTTTATTTTATGTTATTATTATTTTCGTTATATAGTTGTACTTCATAACGAAGACAATATTAACATATAATAAAATAGAGTTGTTAAATAAAGTAATAATTACATATTTATTTGACAAATCTATTTTAATATATGATATTACTATCTTCGTTATGCAGTCAAACTTCTAAATGAAGATAATAATAATATTTAACAAAATAGAGTTGTCTAATAAATAAGTAATTATTACTTTATTTGAAAACACTATTTTATTATATGTTATTATTATTTTCGTTTTATTGTTTTACTGAATAACGAAGATAATAATAAAATATACTAAAATTGAGTTTATCAAATAAATATGTACTTATTACTTTATTTGACAACTCTATTTTATTTTATGTTATTATTATTTTCGTTATATAGTTGTACTTCATAACGAAGACAATATTAACATATAATAAAATAGAGTTGTTAAATAAAGTAATAATTACATATTTATTTGACAACTCTATTTTATTATATGATATTACTATCTTCGTTATGCAGTCAAACTTCTAAATGAAGATAATAATATTTAACAAAATAGAGTTGTCTAATAAATAAGTAATTATTACTTTATTTGAAAACACTATTTATTATATGTTATTATTATTTTCGTTTTATTTTTTTTACTGAATAACGAAGATAATAATAAAATATACTAAAATTGAGTTTATCAAATAAATATGTACTTATTACTTTATTTGACAACTCTATTTTATTTTATGTTATTATTATTTTCGTTATATAGTTGTACTTCATAACGAAGACAATATTAACATATAATAAAATAGAGTTGTTAAATAAAGTAATAATTACATATTTATTTGACAAATCTATTTTAATATATGATATTACTATCTTCGTTATGCAGTCAAACTTCTAAATGAAGATAATAATAACGTATAATAAAATAAAATTATCAAATAAATTAATAGTTACATATTTATTTGACAACTCTTTTTTATTATACGTTATTATTATGTTTATTTTGTAGTTGTGCTAAATAACGAAAATAATAATAATATATAATAAAATTGAGTTGTAAAATTAATATGTAATTAATACTTTATTGGACAACTTTATTTTATTATATGTTATTATTATCTTTGTTATGAAATAAAACCATAAAACGAAGATAATAATAACATTAAATAAAATAGAGTTGTCAAATAATGTAATACTTAAATATTTATTTAACAACACTAAAAGTAATAAAAAACACATAAAAAAATTGAGTTGTCAAAATAAAAATGTAATTATTACTTTATTTGACAACTTTATTTTGTTATATGTTATTATTTACTTCGTTATAACTTATTTGTTTGACAACTCTATTTTATTATATTTTATTATATTTTATTATTATCTTAGTTATGACGTACAACTATAAAACAGTGATAATAATATCAAAGAACAAAAATGAGTTGTCAAATAAAAAAATAATTACATATTTATTTGACAACTCTTTTTTATTATATGTTATTATCATCTTTGTTATGAACTAAAACTATAGAACAAAGATAATAACAATATATATCAAAATAGAGTTGTCAAATAAATATGTAATTATTACGTGATTAGACAACTCTATTTTATTATATGTGTCTATTATCTTCGTTATAAAGAACAACTACATGACGAAGATAATAGTATCATATAATAAAATAGAGTTGTCAAATAAAGTAATAATTACATATTTATATGACAACTCTATTTTATTGTATGTTATTATTATCTTCATTTTGTATTTGTACTAAATAATGAAAATAATAATAACATATAACCAAATTGAGTTGTAAAATAAGTATGTAATTATTACTTTATTTGACAACTCTATTTGATTATATGTTATTATTATCGTTGTTATGAAATAAAACTATAAAATGAAGATAATAAAACATATAATTAATTAGAGTTATCAAATAAAGTAATAATTACATATTTACATGACAACTCAATTTTATTAAATGATATTACTATATTCGTTATGCAATCAAAGTTCTAAATGAAGATAATAATAACATATAATAAAAATAGAATTATCAAATAAATTAATAATTACATATTTATTTGATAACTCTGTTTTATTATACGTTATTATTATGTTTATTTTGTAGTTGTACTAAATAACGAAAATAATAATAACATATAACAAAATTGAGTTGTAAAATTAACATGTAATTATTACTTTATTGGACAACTCTATTTTATTATATGTTATTATTATCTTTGTTATGAAATAAAACCATAAAACAAAGATAATAATAACATTAAATAAAATAGAGTTGTCAAATAATGTAATACTTAAATATTTATTTGAAACCACCATTTTATTATATATTATTATTATCTTCGTTTTGTATTTAATTTACAACTCGATTTTGTTATATATTATTATTATTTTCCTTATTTAGTACAATTACAAAACGAAAACAATAAAACATATAAGAAAATTGAGTCGTCAAATAAAAATGTAATTATTACTTAGTTATGATGTAGAACTATAAAACGGTGATAATAATAACATAGAACAAAATTGAGTTGTCAAATAAACAAATAATTACAAATTTATTTGACAACTCTATTTTATTATATGTTATTATTATCTTCGTAATGAACTAAAACTATAAAACCAAGATAATAACAATATATAACAAAATTTATAACTCTGTTTCGGGTTCTTTGTCAGATTTGAAACACTAACCATCGTTTGGTCTGAAACTACGGACGTTGGTCCATTTTTGTTGGGTGGTACGCAAATATCCAGAAAAGTCTAGATGAAATCGAGGACCGGAAGACCCTTATAGCATTCATCTCAAAAATTTATAATTGTGTTTTCGGGTTCCGCGCCAGATTTCAGACACTAGCCATCCTTTGGTTTCAGACCAAAAGACTCTTATTATAGCATTCTTCTCCTGAATTTATAATGGTGTTTTGGGTTCCGCATATGATTTCAAACATTGGCCATCGTCTGGTCCGAAAATACAGAGTTTGGTCCATTATCATCGATGGGTACGAAAATTTCCTGAAAAGTCCAGATGAAATCGGGGACCAAATGACCCTTATAAATTCTTCTTCTAAATTTATAAATGTGTTTCGGGTTGCGCGTCAGATTTCAAACACTAGCCTCGTTTGGTTCGAAACTACGGACTTTGGTCCATTTTTGTTGGGTGGTATGAAAATTGACCAAAAAGTCCAGCTGAAATCGAGTAACGAGAGACTCTTATTGCATTCTTCTCCAAAATTTATAACTATGTTTCAGCTTCTGCACCAGATCTCAAACACTAGCCATTGTCTGGTCTGAAAATACCGATTTTGGCCTTTTTTGTCAAGGGGTACAAAAATCGCCCGAAAAGTCCAAATGAATTCGAGGACCGAGTGTCCCTTATATCATTCTTCTTCTAAATTTATAATTTTCTTTCGGGTTCCGCGTCAGATTTCAAAAACTAGCAATCGTCTTATTCAAAAATATGGATTTCGGTCCATTTTAGTTGGGTGGTATGGAAATCGCTCGAAAAGTTCCAATGAAGCCGAGGACCGAGAGACCCTTATAGCATTCTTCTTTAAAATTTATAACTATGTTTCAGGTTCCGCACCAGATTTAAAACACTTGCCATCGTCTGGTCCAAAAATACAGATGTTGGTCCATTTTTGTCGAGGGGTACGAAAATCGTCTGAAAAGTCCAAATAAAATCGACGACCGCGAGACCATTATAGCATTCTTCCCCAAAATATCTAAATTTGTTTCGAGTTCCACGCCAGATTTCAAACACTAGCCATTGTCTTGTACGAAATACCCTGAAAAGTCTAGATTAAATCTAGGACCAGGAGACTCTTATAGCATTCTTCTACTAAATTTATAAATGTGACTCGGGTTCCGCGTCAGATTTCAAACACTATCCATTGCTTGTTCGAAAATACGAATTTCGGTCTTTTTTTCATGTGTACGAGAGACCCTTATAGAATTCTTCTCCAAAATTTATAAATGTGTTTCGGATTCAGTGTCTGATTTCAAATACTAGCCATTGTCTTGTTCGAAAATACGGATTTTGGTCCATTTTGGTCGGGTGGTACGAAACTCGCTCGAAAAATCCAAATGAAATCGAGGACCAAGAGACCCTTATAGCATTCTTCTCCAAAATTTATAACTGATTTTCGGGCTCTGCGCCCGATTTTTCCGGGCAGTACGAAAGTCCCTCGAAGAGTCCAGATGAAATCGAGGATCGGGCGACCCTTACAACATTTTTCTCCTAAATTTATAACAGTGTTTTGGGTTCAGCGTCAGATTTCAAACACTAACAATCGTCTTGTTCGAAAATACGGATTTTGGTCCATTTTAGTCGGGTGGTACGAAAATTGCTTGAAAAGGCTAGATGAAATCTAGGACCGGGAGACCCTTATATCATTCTTCTCCAAAATTTAAAACTGTGTTTCGGGTTACGCGTCAGATTTCAAACACTAGCGATAGCCTTTTTCGAAAACACGGATTTCAGTCCATTTTGGTTGGATCGTATGAAAATTGCCTGAAAAGTCCAAATGAAATAAAGGACCAAGAGACCTTTATAGCATTCTTCTCCCAAATTTATAACTTTGTTTCGAGTTCCGAGCTAGATTTCAAACACTAGCCAAAGTCCGGTCCGAAAATACAGATTTTAGTCCATTTTTGTCGAGGGTACGCAAATCTCCCGAAAGGTCTAGATGAAATCGAGGACCAAGAGACCCTTATAGCATTGTTCTCCAAAATTTAAAACTGTGTTTCGCTTTTCACGCCAGATTTCAAACACTAGCCATCATCTGGTCTGAAAATACGAATTTCGGTCCATTTTTGTCGGGTGATACGAAAATCGCCCAAAAAGACCACATGAAATCGAGGTCTAGGAGACGCTTATAACATTTTTCTCCTAAATTTATAACTGAGTTTCGGGTTCCGCCTCAGATTTCAAACAATAGCAATTGTCATGTTCGAAAATACTAATTTCGGTCCATTTTTTTCGGGTGGTACGAAAAACGCCCGAAAAGCCCAGATGAAATCGAGGACCAAGAGACCCTTATAGCATTCTTATCCAAAATTTATTCCTGGTTTTTGGGTTCCGCGTCAGATTTCAAACAATTGCAATCGTCTGGTTCGAAAATATAGATTTCGATCCTTTTTTGTCGAGGGGTGAAAAAATCGCCTGAAAAGTCCATATGAAATCGAGGACCGAGAGACCCTTATAGCATTCTTTTCCTAAATTTATAACTGTGTTCCGAGTTCTGTGTCAAATTTCAAACACTAGCCATTGAAAATACCAGATGAATGATGGACCGGGAGACCCTTATATCATTCTTCTCCTAGCCATCGTCTGGTCCAAAAATATAGATTTTAGTCCATTTTTGTCGAGGGGTATGAAAATCGCGTGAAAAGTCCAGATGAAATGGACGACCGAGAGACCCTTATAGCATTCTTCTTCTAAATTTATAACTGCATTTCGGGTTCCTTGTCAAATTTCAAGCACTAGCCATTGCTGGTCTGAAAATACGGATTTCAATCCATTTTAGTCTAGCGGTATGAAAGTCGTCCGAAAAGTCCAGATGATATCGAGGACTGTGAGACCCTTATAGCATTCTTCTCCAAAATGTATCACTGTATTTCGGGTTCCGCGGGAGATTTTAAACACTAGCTATCGTCTGGTCCGACAATACAGATTTTGGTCCATTCTTGTAGTATTCTTCTCCTAAATTTATAACTGAGTTTCGGGTTCTGCGTTAGATTTCAAACATAGCCCTCGTCAGGTCCAAAAATACGAATTTTGGTCTATTTTTGTCGGGCGATACTAAAGTCGCCCACAAAGATCAGATGAAATCGAGGAACGGGAGACCCTTATAACATTCTTCTCCTAAATTTATAACTCAGTTTCGGGTTCCGCCTCATATTTCAAACACTAGCAATTGTCTTCTTCGAAAATACGGATTTCAGTCCATTTTTGTCGGGTGGTACGAAAATCGCCCGAAAATCCTAGATGAAATCGAGGACCGGGAGAACCTTATAGCATTCTTCTTCAAAATTTATTATTGGTTTTTATCTTCTGCGCCAGATTTACAACACTTGCCATCGTCTGGTCTGAAAATATAGATTTCGGTCCTTTTTTGTCAAGGGGTAAGAAAATCGCCTGAAAATTCTAGATGAAATCAAGGATCGAGAGACCCTTATAGCATTCTTCTCCTAAATTTATAACTGTATTCCAAGTTCCCTGTCGGATTTCAAACACTAGCCATTGTTTTGTTCAAAAATACGAATTTCGGTCCATTTTAATTGGGTGGTACGAAAATCACCCGAAAAAACCAGATGAAATCGAGGACCAAGAGACCCTTATATCATTCTTCTCCTAAATATATAACAATGTTTCGGATTATGTGTCAAATTCCAAACCCTAGCCATCGTCTGGTATGAAAATATAGATTTTGGTAAATTATTGTGGAGTGGTGCGAAAATTGCCCGAAAAGTCCAGATAAAATTGACGACCGTGAGACCCTTATAGCATTCTCCTTCTAAATTTATAACTGTATTTCAGGTTCCATGTCAAATTACAAACACTAGCCATCGTCTGGTCCGAAAATACGGATTTCAATCCATTTTAGTCTAGTGGTATGAAAATCACCCGAAAAATCAAGATGAAATCCAGGACTAGGAGACCTTTATAGTATTCTTCTCCAAAATTTATTACTATGTTTCAGTTTCCGCGTAAAATTTCAAACACTAGCCATCGTCTGGCACGAACATACTGATTTCGTTCCATTTTTCTCGGGTGGTATGAAAATCACCCGAAAAGTCCAGCTGAAATCGACGACCGGGTGACCCTTATAGCCTTTTTCTCCTAAATATATAACAATGTTTCTCATTTCGGGTCAGATTTCAAACACTAGCCATCCTCTGGTCTGAAAATACATATTTTGGTCCATTTTTTTCGAGGGGTACGAAATTGCACGAAAAGTCCAGATGAAATCGAGGACCGAGAGACCTTTATAACATTCTTCATCTAAATTTATAATTGTGTTTAGGGTTCTGCGTCAGACTACAAACACAAGCCTTTGTCTTGTTCGAAGATACGAATTTCTGTCCATTTTAGTCGGGTGGTACAAAAATCGCTCGAAAAGTCCAGATGAAATCGAGGACCTGCAGAACCTTAAAGCATTCTTCTCTTAAATATATAACAGTGTTTTGGGTTCTGCATCAGATATCAAACACTAGCCATCGTCTATTCCGAAAATAAAGATTTCGGTCCATTTTTGTCGCGGGGTACGAAAATCGCCCAAAAAGTCCAAATGAAATTGATGACTGAGAGACCGTTATAGCATTATTCTCCTAAATTTATAATTGAGTTTCGTGTTCCTCCTTAGATTTCAAACACTAGCAATTGTCTTGTTCGAAAATACGGATTTTGGTCGATTTTTGTCGGGTCGTACGAAACTCGCCCAAAAATCCCAGATGAAATCGAGGACCGGTAGACCCTTATAGCATTCTTCTCCTAAATTTTAACTGAGTTTCAGGTTCCGCATCAGATTTCAAACACTAGCAATTATCTTGTTCAAAAATACGAATTTCGGTCCATTTTTTTTCGGGGGGTACGAAAATCGCCCAAAAAGTCCAGATGAAATTGATGACTGAGAGACCGTTATAGCATTATTCTCCTAAATTTATAATTGAGTTTCGTGTTCCTCCTCAGATTTCAAACACTAGCCATTGTTTTGTTCAAAAATACGAATTTAGGTCCATTTTAGTCGGGTGGTATGAAAATCACCCGAAAATACAAGATGAAAATCCATTTTAGTCGAATTTAGGTCCATTTTAGTCCCTTATAGCATTCTTCTCCTAAATATATAATAGTGTTTCGGATTCCGGGTCAGATTTCAAACACTAGCCATCGCGTGGTCCGAAAATATAGATTTCAATCCATTATAGTCTAGTGGTATGAAAATCGCTCGAAAAGTCCAGATGAAATCGAGGACCGGGAGACCCTTATAGAATTCTTCTCATAAATTTATAAATGTGTTTTAGATTCCTTATAATACCACTAGTTTTGAAACAAAAGTCCTCATAATATCTTCACAACGTCAGATTTCAAACACTAGCCATTGTCTTGTTCGAAAATACAGATTTCTTTCCATTTTTGTAGGGTGGTACGAAAATCGCCCAAAAAGTCCAGATGAAATCGAGGACCAAGAAACCCTTATAGCATTCTTCTCCTAAAATTTCAAACACAAGCCCTCATCTGGTCCGAAAATACAGATTTTGATCAATTTTTGTCGAGGGGTACGAAACACGCACGAAAAGTCTAGATGAAATTGAGGACCGAGAAACTCTTATAGCATTCTTCTTCTAAATTTAAAATAGTGTTTCGGGTTCCGTATCAGATTTCAAACACTAGCCATGGTCTAGTTCGAAAATATGGATTTCAGTCTAATTTAATCGGGTGGTATGAAAATCGCCCGAAATGTCCAAATGCAATCGAGGAGCAAGAAACTCTTATCTTGATCGAAAATATGGAGTTCAATCCGTTTTAATCAGGTGGTTAAAAATCACCCGAAATGACCAGATGAAATCGAGGACCAGGAGACTCTAATAGCATTCTTCTCCTAAATTTATAACTGTGTTTCGGGTTCCGTGTCAGTTTTCAAACACTATCCATCTTCTTTTTCGAAAAATGTATTTGGGTCCATTTTTGTCGGATGGTACGAAAATCGCCCGAAAAGTCCAGATGAAATCGAGGACCGAGAGACCCTTTTGGCATTCTTCTCCTAAATATATACTAATGTTTAAGGTTTCGCATCGTATTTCAAACACTAGCCATCGTTTGGTTTGAAAATACAGATTTGGTCCATTTTTGTCGAGGGGTACAAAACTCGCCTGAAAAGTTCAGATGAAATCAAGGACCAAGAGTCCCTTATAGCATCCATCTTCTAAATTTATAACTGTGTTTCGATTTCCGCATCAGATTTCAAACCCTAGCCATCATTTTGTTCGAAAATATGGATTTCGATCCATTTTAATCAGGTGGTTAAAAATCGCCCGCAATGTCCATATGAAATTGAGGACTAGGAGACTCTTATAGCATTTTTCACCTAAATTTATAACTGTTTTACGGGTTCCGCGTCAGACTTCAAACACTATCCATCGTCTTATTGAAAATACAGATTTCGGTCCATTTTTGTCGGGTGGTACAAAAATAGCCCGAATAGTCCTGATGAAATCGAGAACCGGGAGACCTTTATAGAATTCTTCTCCTAAATATATAAAAGTGTTTCGGGTTCCGCATCAGATATAAGACACTAGCCATCGTCTGGTCCGAAAATACAGATTTTGATCCATTTTTGTAGAGGGATATAAAATTGCCTGAAAAGTCTAGATGAAATCGAGGATCGAGAGACCCTCATAGCATTTTTCTTCTAAATTTGTAACTGTGTTTCATGTTCCGCGTCAGATGACAAACATTAGCCATCATTTTGTTCAAAAACACAGATATCGGTCCATTTAATTCGGGTGGTATGAAAATCTCCTGAAATGTCCAGATGAAATCGAGGACCAAGAGATTCTTATATATGTGTTTAGGGTTTCGCGTCAGATTTCAAACACTAGCCATCGTTTTGTTCGAAAATACGGATTTCAGTCCATTTTTGTCGTGTATTACGAAAATCGCCGAAAAGTCCAAATGAAATCGAGGACCGAGACACCATCATAGCATTCTTCTCCTAAATATATAACAGTTATTCGGGTTCCGCGTCAGATTTCAAACACTAGCCATCGTTTATTCCGAAAATACAGATTTTGGTCATTTTTTGTCGAGGGGTACAAAATTCGCCTGAAAAGTCAAGAAGATATCGAAAAACGATAGACCCTTATAGCATTCTTCTTATAATGGATAGTGTTTGAAATTTGACGCGGAACTTGAAACACAGTTATAATATTAGGAGAAGAATGCTATAAGAGTCTCCTGGTTCTCGATTTCATATGGACATTTCGGGCGATTTTTGTACCACTTGAATAAAATGGATCGATATCTGTATTTTTAGACCATACGATTGCTAGTCTTTTAAATCTAATGCGTAACCCAAAACACTATTATATATTTAGGAGAAGAATGCTATAAGGTTTTCTCAGTCCTCAATTTCATCTGGACTTTTCAGATGATCTTCGTACCAAGTGACAAAAATGGACGAAATTTCTATTTTGGGACCAAATGAGGGCTAGTGTTTTGATATTTGATCTGGAACCCGAAACATAGTTATAAAGTTTGGAGAAGAATGCTATAAGGGTCTCTCGTCGTCGATTTCATCTAGACTTTTTGGGCGATTTTCGTACCACCTAACTAAAATGGATCAAAATCTGTATTTTTGAACATGATGATAGCTATTGTTTAAAATCTGACGCGGAAACCAAAATACAGTTATAAATTTCAAAGAAAAATGCTTTAAGAGACTCTCAGTCCTTGATTTCATTTGGAATTTTCTGGCGAGTTTTGTACCCCTCGAAAAAAGGGACCAAAATTTGTATTTTTCGACTAGACGATGGCTAGACGATTTCATCTGGACTTTTCAACGATTTTCGTACTACCCGACAAAAATGGCCCGAAATCCATATTTTCGAACAAATCGATGGCTAGTGTTTGAAATCTGATGTGGAACCCGAAACACATTTATAAATTTTGGAGAAGAATGCTATAAGAGTTTCTTGATACCTCGATTTCATCTGGAAATTTAGGGAGATTTTCGTACCACCTGACTAAAATGGACTGATATATGTATTTTCAAACAACATGATGTCTAGTGTCTGAAATCTGAGGCAGAAACCGAAACACAGTTATAAATTTAGAAGAAGAATGCTATTAGGGTCTTCGATCCTCGATTTCATATGGACTTTTGGGGCAATTTTCGGACCACCCGACAATAATGGACCGAAATCTGTATTTTTGAACAAGACAATGGATAGTGTTTGAAAACTGACGCAGAACCCGAACCACAATTATAAATTTAGGAGAAGAATGTTATTAGAGTCTCCTGGTCCTCGATTTCATCTAGAGATTTTCGGGCGATTTTCGTAACACCCGACTAAAATGGCCGAAATCCGTATTTTCGAACAAATTGATGGCAATTGTTTGAAATCTGACGCAGAAACCGAAACACATTTATAAATTTAGAAGAAGAATGCTATAAGAGTCTATTGGTCCTCGATTTCATCTGGACATTTCGGGTTCCGTGTCAGATTTCAAACACTAGCCATCGTCTAGTTCGAAAATATGGATTACAATCCAATTTAATCGGGTGGTACGAAAATTGCCTGAAATGTCCAGATGCAATCGAGGACCAAGAAGACCCTTATAGCACTATCCATCGTGTTTTGGGTTCCGCGCCTGTTTCAAAACACTATCCATCGTCTTGTTTGAAAATTTGGATTTAGATACATTATTGTCGTGTGGTTCGAAAATAGCCCTAAACGTCTAGTTGAAATCGAGGACCAGAAGACCCTTATAACATTCTTCTCCTAAAAAAATAACAGTGTTTCGGGTTTCCCATCAGATTGCAATCACTAGCCATCGTTTTGTAAGAAAATACAGATATTGAAACATTTTTTTCGACGCTTACAAAAATCGCCCGAAAAGTCCAGCTGAAATTGAGGACCGAGCGACCCTTATATCATTCTTCTCCTTAATATATAACAGTGTTTCGGGTTCTGCGTCAGATTTAAAACACTTGCAATCGTGTGGTTCCAAATACAGATTTTAGTAATTTTTTGTCGAGGGGTATGAAAATTGCTCTAAAAATCAAGGACCGAGAGACTCTTATAGCATTCTTGTTCTAAATTTATAATTGTGTTTCGGTTTCCGTGTCAGATTTCAAACATTAGCCATCGCCTGGTTTGAAAATACTGATTTTGGTCCATTTTTGTCAAGGGTACCAAACTCGCCCGAAAAGTTCCGATGAAATCGATGACCGAGGGTCCCTTATAACATTCTTCTTATAAATTTATAATTGTGTTTCGGGTTCCGCGTCAGATGTCAAACACTAGCCATCATTTTTCTTCGAAAATATGGAGTTCGATCCATTTTAGTCGGGTGGTACGAAAATCGCCTAAAATGTCCAGATGAAATCGAGGACCAAGAGACACTTATAACATTCTTCTCCTAAATTTATATATGTGTTTTGGGTTTCGCGTCAGATTTCAAACACAAGCCATCATCTGTTCGAAAATACGGATTTCAATCCATTTTTGTTCTGTATTACGAAAATCGCCGAAAAGTCCGAATGAAATCGAGGATCGAGACACCCTCATAGCATTCTTCTCATAAATATATAACAGTTATTCGGGTTCTGCGTCAGATTTCAAACACTACCAATCGTCTATTCTGAAAATACAGATTTTGGTCCTTTTTTGTCGAGGGGTACAAAATTCGCCCGAAAAGTCAAGAAGATATCGGGGAACAACAGACCCTTATAGTATTCTTCTTATAGTGGATAGTGTTTGAAATTTGAAGTGGAACCTGAAACACAATTATAAATTTAGGAGAAGAATGTTATAAGAGTCTCCTGGTCCTCGATTTCATATGGACATTTCGGGCGATTTTTGTACCACTTGACTAAAATGGATCGGTATCTGTATTTTTGGACCAGACGATTGCTAGTGTTTTAAATCTGATGCGGAACCCAAAACACTTTTATATATTTAGGAGAAGAATGCTATAAGGTTTTCTCAGTCCTCGATTTCATCTGGACTTTTCAGATGATCTTCGTACCAAGTGACAAAAATGGACGAAATTTCTATTTTGGGACCAAATGAGGGCTAGTGTATTGATATTTGGTTCGGAACCCGAAACATATTTATAAATTTTGGAGAAGAATGCTATAAGGGTCTCTCGTCGTCGATTTCATCTAGACTTTTCGGGCGATTTTCGTACCACTTGACTAAAATGGAACAAAATCTGTATTTTCGAACATGATGATACCTATTGTTTGAAATCTGACGCGGAAACCAAAACACAGTTATAAATTTTAAAGAAGAATACTTTAAGAGACTCTTAGTCCTCGATTTCATTTGGACTTTTCAGGCGAGTTTTGTACCCCTCGAAAAAAGGGACCAAAATCTGTATTTTTCGACTAGACGATGGCTAGTGTTTGAAATCTGATGCGGAACCCGAAACACTGTTATATATTTAGGAAAAGAATGCTATAAGGGTCTCTCGGTCCTCGATTTCATATGGACTTTTCATCGATTTTCGTACTACTCGACAAAAATTGACCGAAATCTTTATTTTCGAACAAATCGATGGCTAGTGTTTGAAATCTGATGTGGAACCCGAAACACATTTATAAATTTAGGAGAAGAATGCTATAAGAGACTCTTGGTCCTCGATTTCATCTGGAAATTTAGGGAGATTTTCGTACCACCTGACTAAAATGGACTGATATATGTATTTTCAAACAACATGATGTCTAGTGTCTGAAATCTGAGGCATAAACCGAAACACAGTTATAAATTTAGAAGAAGAATGCTATAAGGGTCTCTCGGTCCTCGATTTCATATGGACTTTTGGGGCAATTTTCGTACCACCCGACAATAATGGTCCGAAATCCGTATTTTCGAACAAATTGATGAAAATTGTTTGAAATCTGACGTGGAAAACGAAACACATTTATAAATCTAGAAGAAGAATGCTATAAGAGTCTATTGGTCCTCGATTTCATTTGGACTTTTCGGGCGATTTTCGTACCACCCATCTAAAATGGATCTAAATCCGTATTTTTGGACTAGACGAAGACTAGTGTTTGAAATCCGACACAGAACTCGGTACACAGATATAAATTTAGGAGAAGAATGCTATAAGGGTCTCTCGGTCCTCGATTTCATCTGGACTTTTCGACAATTATCGTACTACTCGACAAAAATGGACTAAAATTTTTACTTTAAAACAAGACGATGGCTAGTGTTTGAAATCTGATGCTGAACCTGAAACACTGTTATATATTTAGGAGAAGAATTCTATATGGGTTTCCTAGTCCTCAATTTCATCTGGACTATTCATCAAATTTTCGTACAACCCGACAAAAATGGACCAAAATCCGTATTTTCGAACAAGACGATGGATAGTGTTTGAAATCTGACGCGGAACCCGAAACACAGTTATAAATTTAGGAGAAAAATGCTATAAGAGTATCTTGGTTCTCGATTTCATATGGACATTCCGGGCGAGTTTCGTACCCCTCGACAAAAATGGACCAAAATATGTATTTTCAATCTAGATGATGGTTAGTGTTTGAAATCTAACGCGGAACTTGAAACACTATTATATATTTAGGAGCAGAATATTAAAAGGGTCACTCAGTCCTCGATTTCATCTTGACTATTTGGGCGATTTTCGTACCACCCGACAAAAATGGACCGAAATCCGTTTTTTCGAACCAGACTATGGTTAGTTTTTTAAATCTGATGCGGAATCCGAAATACTGTTATAAATTTAGGAGAATAAAGAAATAAGGGATTCCTGGTCCTCAATTTCATTTGGACTTTTCGGGCGATTTTTGTACTACCCGATAAAAATGGAACGAAATATGTATTTTCGGACCAGACGATAGCTTGTATTAGAAATGTGACGCGGAACCCGAAATACAGTTATATATTTAGGAGAAGTATGCATTAAGAGTCTATTGGTCCAAGATTTCATCTGGACATTTCGGGAGATTTTTGTACCACCCGATTAAAAGATGTCTGTATTGTCGAACAAGATGATGGCCAGTATTTAAAATCTAATGCGGAACTCGAAATATATTTATAAACTTAGGAGAAGAATGCAGTAAGAGTCTCCTGGTCCTCGATTTCATCTGGAGATTTTCGTACCACCCAACTAAAATGGACCGATATCCGTATTTTCGAACAAGATGATGGCTAGTATTAAAAATATGACTCAGAACTCGAAACACAGTTATAAATTTAGAAGAAGAATGCTATAAGGGACTCTCAATCCTCTATTTCATTCGGACATTTCAGGCGATTTTCGTGCCACCCGACTAAAATGGTCCAATATACATATTTTCGAACAAGATGATGGCTAGTGTTTGAAATCTCGGTCCTCGATTTCTTATGGACATTTCGAGCGATTTTTGTACCCCTCGACAAAAATGGACCAATATATGTATTTTATGCCCAGTCGATGGCTAGTGTTTAAAATCTGACGCGGAACCCAAAACCCTGTTATATATTTAGGAGAAGAATGTTATAAGGGTCTCCCGGACCTCGGTTTCATCTGGACTTTTCGGGCGATTTTCGTACCACACGACAAAAATGGACCGAAATCCGAATTTTCAAACAAGACGATGTATAGTGTTTGAAATCTGACGAGGAACCCGAAACACGGTTATATATTAAAGAGAAGAATGCTATAAGGGTTTTCCGGTCCTCGATTTCATTTGGACTTTTGGATAGATTTTCGTAACTCACGAGAAAATGGACATAAATCTGTATTTTTGGACCAGAAGATGGCAAGTGTTTGAAATTTGACGCGGAACCTGAAATACTGTTCTAAATTTAGGAGAAGAATGTTATAAGGGTTTCCAGATCCTCAATTTCATCTGGAGTTTTCGGGTGATTTTCGAAGAAGACGATGGCTAGGGTTTGAAATCAGAC
Organism: Cicer echinospermum; assembly: GCA_002896215.2. Classification (NCBI taxonomy): domain Eukaryota; kingdom Viridiplantae; phylum Streptophyta; class Magnoliopsida; order Fabales; family Fabaceae; genus Cicer; species Cicer echinospermum. The sequence continues at coordinate 11,708,408 of PGTU02000004.1, forward strand.
GCTGTGAAGATATTATCAGGACTTTTGTATCAAAACTTGTGGTATTATATGGAATCTGAAACACATTTATAAATGTAGGAGAAGAATTCGATAAGGGTCTTCTGGTCCTCGATTTCATCTGAACTTTTCGGGTGATTTTTATACCACTAAACTAAAATGGATAGAAATCCGTATTTTCGGACCAATCGATGGCTAGTGTTTCAAATTTGACATGGAACCCGAAATACAATTTTAATTTAGAAGAAGAATGCTATAAGGGTCTCTCGGTCGTCGATTTCATTTGGACTTTTCGGGCGATTTACGTACCCCTAAAAAAAAATGGACCAAAATCTATATTTTCGGACCAGACGATGGCGAGTGTTTCAAATCTGACCCGGAATCCGAAACACTGTTATATATTTTGGAGAAAAATGTTATAAGGGTCTCCAAGTCCTCCATTTCATTTGGTATTTCCGGGTGATTTTCGTACCACTCAACTAAAATGGACCGAAATTCATATTTAAAAAAAAATAAGGGCTAGTGTTTGAAATCCGACACGGAACTCGGAACACAATTATAAATTTAGGAGAAGAAAGCTATAAGGGTCTCTCGATCCTTGATTTCATCTGGACTTTTCAGGCGATTTTCTTACCCCTCAACAAAAAGGACCGAAATCTATATTTTCGGACAAGACAATGGCAATTGTTTGAAATCTGGCACGGAACCTAAAACCCAATAATAAATTTTGGAGCAGAATCCTATCAGTGTCTCCCGGTCCTCGATTTCATCTGGACTTTTTGGGTGATTTTGGTACCACACGACAAAAAATGGACCAAAATCCGTATTTTTGAACAAGATGATTACTAGTGTTTGAAATCTGATGTGGAACCCGAAACTCAGTTATAAATTTAGGAGAAGAATGCTATAATAGTCTCCCGGTCCTCGATTTCATCTGGGATTTTTGGGCGATTTTCGTACCACCTGACAAAAATGCACTGAAATTCGTATTTTCGCACTAGACGATGGCTAGTGTTTCAAATCTGGTGCGAAACATGAAACACATTTATAAATTTTGGAGAATAATGCTATAAGGGTCTCTCGGTCCTCGATATCATCTAGACTTTTCGTACCACTCGACAAAAATGGACTAAATCTGTATTGTTGGACCACACTTTGGCTAGTGTTTGAAATCTAGCGCGGAACTCGAAACTTAGTTATAAATTTTGGAGAAGAATGCTACAAGAGTCTCTTGGTCTTCGATTTCATCTTGACTTTTCGGGCAATTTTCATACGATCCAACTAAAATGGACCGAAATCCGTATTTTCGAAAAAGACTATGGCTAGTATTTGATATTTCGGGCGATTTAACTACCACCCGACCAAAATGGACCGAAATCCGTATTATCGAACAAGACAATTGTTAGTTTTTGAAATCTGATGCGGAACTCGAAACACAATCATAAATTTAGAAGAAGAATGTTATAACGGTTTGTCGGTACTCGATTTCATCTGGACTTTTCGAGCGATTTTCGTACCCCTCAACAAAAATGGACCAAAATTTGTATTTTCGGACCAGTCGATGACTAGTGTTTGATATCTGACGCGGAACGCGTAACACTGTTATATATTTAGGTGAAGAATGCTTTAAGGTTCTCCAGGTCCTCGATTTCATCTGGACTTTTCGGTCGTACCACCCGACTAAAATGGGACGAAATCCGTATTTTCCAACAAGACGATGGCTTATGATTGTATTCTAACGGGGAACCCGATACATAGTTATAAATTTAGATGAAGAATGTTATAAGGGTCTCTCGGTCATAGATTTCATCTTGACTTTTCGGGCAATTTTCGTACCCCTCGATAAAAATGGACCGAAATATGTACTTTTATACCAGACGATGGCTAGATTTTGAAATCTGACCTGAAATGAGAAACATTGTTATATATTTAATAGAAGAAAGTTATAAGGGTCACCCGGTCCTCGATTTCATCTAGGCTTTTCGGGCGATTTTCTTACCACTCGACAAAAATGGACCGAAATTCGTATTTTCGAACAAGACGATGGCTAGTGTTTGAAATCTGAGTCGGAACCCGAAACTCAGTTATAAATTTAGGAGAAGAATGCTATAAGGGTCTCCTGGTCCTCGATTTCATCTGGTCTTTTCGGGCAATTTTCGTACCACCCGACAAAAATGGACCGAAATTCGTATTTTCAGACCAGACGATGGCTAATGTTTGAAATCTGGCGCGTAACCCGGAACACATTTATGAATTTTGGAAAAGAATGCTATAAGGGTCACTTATTCCTCGATTTCATCTGGACTTTTCGGGTGACTTTCGTACCAACCAAACTAAAATGGACCGAAATCCGTCTTTTCGAAGAAGACGATTGTTAGAGTTTGAAATCTGACGCGGAACCCGAAACAGAATTACAACTTTAGAAGAAGAATGCTATAAGGGTCTCTTGGTCCTCGATTTCATATGGACTTTTAGTGCGATTTTCGTACTACCAGGCTAAAATGGACCGAAATCCATATTTTTGAACAAAACGATGGCTAGTTTTTGAAATCTGACACGGAACCCGAAACACAGTTATTAATTTATAAGAAGAATCCTATCACGGTCTCCAAGTCCTCAATTTCATCTGAACTTTTTGGGAGATTTTCTTACCCCTTGAAAAAAATGGAACGAAATGTATTATTCGGACTAGATGATGGCTATTGTTTGAAATCTGATGTGGAATCCGAAACAATGTTATAAATTTAGGAGAAAAATGTTTTAAGGGTCTCCTTGTCCTCGATTTCATCTGGACTTTTCGGGGGATTTTCTTACCACCCGACCAAAATGGACCGAAATCCGTATTTTTGGACCAAACGATGGCTAGTGTTTGAAATATGACGCGAAACCCGAAGCACAATTGTAAATTTTGGAGAAGAATGCTACTAGGGTTTCCCGGTCATTGATTTCATCGACAAAAAAGGACCGAAATTTGTATTTTCGAACAAGATTATGGCTAGTTTCTGAAATCTGACGCGACACCTGGAAAACAGTTATAAATTTAGAAGAAGAATCCTATAAGGGTCTCCCTATCCTCGATTTCATCTGGAGTTTTAGGGCAATTTTCGTACCACCCAACAAAAATGGACTGAAATTCGTATTTTCGGACCAAACGATGGCCAGTGTTTAAAATCGAGTGTGGATTCCGAAAAACAGTAATAAATTTTTGAGAAGAATGCTATAAGGGTCTTCTAGTCCTCAATATCATTTGGTCTTTTTGGGCGATTTTCGTACCACACGACCTATAATGGACCGAAATTCGTATTTTCGAACAAAACGATCGTTAGTAATTGAAATCTGTGATGGAACCTGAAACACAATTATAAGTTTTGGAGAAGAATGTTATAAAGGTCTTCCGTTCTTCGATTTCATCTAGACTTTTTGGACGATTTTCGTACCCCCCACTAGTAGAACTTTTCCTTTTTAAGTCGGTTAAAATGTACATTTTAAGTCGGTTCCGTGCTCGAGTTAATAGCAAACGACTTAAAAAATATGTTGTTTTTTAACTCGTTCCATGAACCGACTTAACAGAGCTTCATCATATTAAGTCGATTCACCTTAACCGACTTAACATCATAAATTCAGTACAACACATCCTCTTTTTTAGTCGGAATATTTTGACCAACTGACATAATAGATATAGTTAAAATTATTATTTTATTTTATTTTTTTTTATATAAATTTCTCATTTTGTTTTCACGCTCCTAATCCATACAATATTTCATATTAAATTTCAAGTAAGAGTTTGTACTTACAATCACAATCTTATATAAACATCTACTAATAAAAATATACAATATCACAATATCTCGTGTTTATACAAAAAAATATAGAGTACAAAATTTCCTACTAATAATTAGATATCCATTAACAAAATTACAAAACCACAATGTAGCAATATTCAATAGACATATATTAGCATCGTCATTTTCTTCAATTAATTTCAAAATAAAATGCACACGACGTTTTCGAACTTATTTACTGTGATTCGGTGATTTGATCTTGAGTCATCAAATATCTGTAAAGAAAAAAAAACGAACAATCAATATCGGTTAAATCCTAATTTTTTTATCATATGAACATTAAAAAATACAATCAATAACAACTTATAATTTTTTATCAGACAAATATAATAAAATATCAATCAATAACAACATGTAAAAAAATTACGTACTTGCATCCATGAAACAACTATGTTAAAGATGTTCAACATATGTAACATGACATAGTAGTCACGCTTATAGATTTGTCATGTTTAACAAATCATCTACCATATCTGTTTTGTATAACTATGACAAATCCCATTATGATTTCTTATTTCTTCAAAATATAACAGTTTCTATTTAAAAAAAACAACAATAAAATTTCCTTGGTTTTTATGAAGTTTTTTTTTAAAAGTAAGTTGTAAAAATTTATCCACACTTGTAAACTTACTCAAATAACTATGATACATAATTATTTGTTACAAATAAGTCACTATTAAAGTAAAATAAAAAATAGTTTGAAAAAAAAATTAATTTGACATATATTTTTTTTCCAGTAATATGATATTATTATCTAAATGAAATTATGAGCCCATATAATAATTATGTAAATGAATTACTCATATAAATTTATTATTCATCGAAGACACACCTGAAATGGTGGCGATGAAACACGTACAGAAGGTGACGATGCGATCAAACATGTGAACAAGATGGCGATGAAACTGAGTTTGACGTAAAGACGATGAAACATGAACTGAGTTGAAGTTTGGCTAGAAATCGATGTATTAAACATGAAACTGAGTTGAGCGATGGTGTGGATCGGAAATGTGAAGATTTATAATAGAATAGTTAATACAGTCGGAGATAAAACGTTTGACGTGGTTAAAGGTTATTGTTTACGTTTGCCTTTAAGTCGGTTATTAATAGAACCGCATTAAACAAGTTATAAATATTTACAAAATTGTTACCGCCTCATTTTATTAAGTCGTTTAATAAGTAACCGATTTAGCCACGGAGTATGATGGGATATATTAATTTTTTAATTTTATTTTTACATTATCTCTTAAGTCGGTCGTCAATCTAACCGTGTTAATCGTTTTTCACATATTTACAAATCTGCCACCGCCTCATCTTGTTAACTCGTTTATACGGACAAGCGACTTAAATGTACCTCCGCCTCATTTGTTAAGTCTGTTAGCACGTAACCGACTTAAATCTGCTGTATTAAAAGCCCAATTTTCTACTAGTGACCCTACTAAAATAAACTAAAATCTGTATTTTAGAACAAAACGATGGCTCGATTTCATTTGGACTTTTCGGGCAATTTTCGTAACCCTCGACAAAAAGGACTGAAATCTGTATTTTCAAATAAGACGAGGGCTAGTGTTGGAAATCTAACGCGAAACCCGAAACACAATTATAAATTTTCGGTTGATTTTCGTATCCATCGACAAAAATATGCCAAAATATGTCTTTTCGGACCAGACGATGGCTAGTATTTGAATTTTGATGCGCAACCCGAAAAACAGTTATACATTTTGGAGAAGAATGATATAAGGGTCTCGCATTCCTCGATTTCACTTGGATTTTTCGGTCGATTTTCGTACCACCTGGCTAAAATGGATCGAAATTCGTATTTTCGAACAAAACGATGGTTAGTGTTTGAAATCTTGCTTGGAACCCGAAACACAGTTACAAATTTTGAAGCAGAATGCAATAAGGGTCTCCTGGTCCTCGATTTCATCTAGACTTTTCGGGCAATTTTTGTATCACCCGAAAAAAATGGACCAAAATTCGTATTTTCTTACAAGACGATGGCTAGTGTTTGAAATCTGATGCTGAACACGAAACACAATTTTAAATTTTGAAGAAGAAAGCTATAAGGGTATCCTGGTCCTCGATTTCATCTGGTCTTTTCGGGCGATTTTTGTACCACCCAACAAAAATAGACCAAAAATTGTATTTTCGGACCAGACGATTGCTAGTGATGGAAATCTGGCGCGGAATGAGAAACAAAGTTATAAATTTTGGTGAAGAATGCTATAATGGTCTCCCGGTCCTCGATTTCATCATTCTTTTTCGGGCGATTTTCGTACGACCCTACTAAAATGGACCGAAATCCGTATTTTCGATCAAGACGATGGCTAGTGTTTCTAATCTAACGCAGAACCCGTTTCATTTGGACTTTTCGGTCGACTTTCGTACCCATCGACGGTAATGGACCAACATCTGTATTTTCGGACTAGACGATGGCTAGTGTTTGAAATCTGGCGCGGAACCCAAAACAAAGTTATAAATTCTGGAGAAGAATGCTATAAGGGTCTCCCGGTCCTCGATTTCATGTGGACTTTTCCGGCGATTTTCGTACCACCCGACTAAAACGGATCGAAATTCGTATTTTCAAACAAAACGATGGTTAGTGTTTGAAATCTAGTGCAGAACCCAAAACACAATTATAAATCTTGGAGAAGTATGCTATAAGGGTCTCCAGGTCCTCGATTTCATCTGGATTTTTTGGACGATTTTCGTACCACCCGACTAAAATGGACCAAAATCTGTATTTCGGAACAAAATGTTGGTTTGTGTTTGGAATCTGACATGGAACCCAAAACATAGTTATAAATTTTGGAGAAGAATGCTATAAGGGTCTCTCGTACAGTTATAAATTTTCTAGTGATTTTCTTACCCTCGACAAAAATGGACCAACATCTGTATTTTCGAACCAGATGATGGCTACTGTTTGAAATCTAGCGCGAAACCTGAAACATAGTTATAAATGTTATAGAAGAATGCTATAAAGGTCTCTCGGTCTTTGATTTCATTCGGACTTTTGGAGCGATTTTCGTACCACCCGACTAAAATTTAGGAGAAGAATGCTATAAGGATCTCCTTGTCCTCAATTTCATCTCGTCTTTTTGGGCAATGTTTGTACCACCCGACAAAAAAATACCGAAAATCGTATTTTCAAATCAAACGATGGCTAATGTTTGAAATTTGGCACGAAACCAAAAACACAATTATAAATTTTGCAGAAGAATGCTATAATGGTCTTTAGGTCCTCGATGTCAATGGACTTTTTGGGCGATTTTCGTACCACCTAACTAAAATGGACCGAAATCCGTGTTTTCGGGCGATTTTGGTTCATTTTAGTAGGGTGGTACGAAAATCGTCCAAAAAGTCCAGATGAAATCTAGGACCGGGAGACATTTATAACATTCTTTTTCAAACACTTACCATCGTTTTGTTCGAAAATACGAATTTCGCCCGAAAAGACCAAATGAAATTGAGGACCACGAGACCTTATAGCATTCTTCGCCAAAATTTATAACTTAGTTTCGGGTTCCGCTTCAGATTTCAAACACTAATAATTGTCTTGTTCGAAAATACGGATTTTGGACTATTTTTGTCGATTGGTACGAAAATAGCCTGAAAAGCCCAGATGAAATCGAGGACCGGGAGACCCTTATTGCATTCTTCTCCTAAATTTAAAAATTGAGTTTCCGGTTCCGCCTCAGAATTCAAACACAAGCAATTGTATTGTTCGAAAGTACGGATTTCAGTCCATTTTTGTCGGGTGGTACAAAATTCGCCCAAAAATTTTTGTCGAGGATCGGGAGACCCTTGTAGCATTTTTCTCCTAAATTTATAACAGAGTTTCAAGATTCGCGTCAGGTTTCAAACTCTAGCCATCGCCTTGTCCAAAAATACGAATTTCAATCCATTTTAGTCTAGTGGTATGAAAATCGGCCAAAAAGTCCAGATGAAATCGAGGATCGGGAGAGCCTTATAGCGTTCTTCTTCTAAATTTATAATTGTGTTTCAGGTCCCGGGTCAGATTTCAAATACTAACAATAGTCTTGTTCGAAAATACGGATTTTGGTCCATTTTAGTCAGGTGGTACGAAAGTTACCCGAAAAGTCTAGATGAAATCTAGGACCGGGAGTCCCTTATATCATTCTTCTTCAAAATTTATAGTTGTATTTCGGGTTCCGCGTCAGATTTCAAACACTAGCCATAGTCTTTTTCGAAAATACGGATTTATGTTAATTTTAGTTGGATAGATGAAAATCGCTCGAAAAGTCCAGATGAAATCGAGGACCGAGAGACCCTTATAGCATTCTTCTCCAAAATTTATAAATGTGGGTCGAGTTCTGCGATTTTATCTGGACTTTTTGGTCGATTTTCGTACCACCTGACTAAAACGGACCGAAATTCGTATTTTCAAACAAAACGATGGTATAAGTGTTTGAAATCTGGCACGGAACCCGAAACACAGTTTTAAATTTTGAGAAGAATGCTATAAGGGTCTCCCATTCCTTTCGATCAAGACTATGGCTAGTGTTTGAAATCTGATGCATAACCGGAAACACGATTATAAATTTAGAAGAAGAATGTTGAAAGGGTGTCCTTGTCCTCGATTTCCTTTGGACTTTTTGGGCAATTTTTCTACCACCCAACAAAAATGAACCGAAATTTGTATTTTCGGACCACATGATGGCTAGTGTTTAAAATCTGGGGTGGAGCCCGAAAAATAGTTATAAATTTTGGAGAAGAATGCTATAAGGGTCTCCTAGTCCTCGATTTCATCTTGACTTTTCCGGCAATTTTCGAACCACCCGACTGAAACGGACTGAAATCCGTATCTTCAAACAAAACGATGGTTAGTGTTTGAATGTTGGCGCGGAACCCCAACCAAAGTCCGTAGTTTCGGACCAAACGATGATTAGTGTTTGAAATATAAGACACAGAACTCGAACAACAGTTATATATTTAGGAGAAGAATGCTATAGGGGTCTCCTGGTCCTCGATTTCATCTAGACTTTTTAGGCGGTTTTTGTATCACCCGATCAAATCGACCGATGGCTTGTGTTTGAATTCTGATGCGGAACCCGAAACACAATTAAAAATTTTGGAGAAGAATGCTATAAGGGTTTTTTGGTCCTCGATTTCATTTGGTCTTTTCGGGCGATTTTTGTACTACCTGACAAAAATAGATCGAAAATCGTGTTTTTGGACCAGACGATGGCTAGTTTTTGAAATCTTGTGTGTGGAATACGAAACATAGTTATAAATTTTGGAGAAGAATTCTATATTGGTCTCCCAGTCCTCGATTTCATCTAGATTTTTCGGGCGATTTTCGTACCACCCGACTAAAATGGACCGAAATCTGTTTTTTCAAACAAGACGATGGCTAGTGTTTCAAATCTAACGTAGAACCCGAAACACAGTTAAAAATTTAGAACAAGAATTCTATAATGGTCTCTCGGTCCTCGATTTCATTTGGATTTTTCGGGCAACTTTCGTTCCCATCGACAAAAATGGACCAACATTTGTACTTTCGGATTAGACAATGGCTAGTGTTTGAAATCTGGCGCGGAACCCGAAACAAAGTTATAAATTCTGGAGAAGAATGCTATAATGGTCTCACGGTCCTCGATTTTATTTGGACTTTTAGGGTGACTTTCGTACCCCTCGACAAAAATGGACAACCATATGTATTTTCGGACCAGATGATGACTAGTGTTTGAAATCTGGCGACCATTATAGAATTCTTGTTCAAAATTTATAACTGTGTTTCGGGTTCCACGTTTGATTTCAAACACTAGCCATCGTCTTGTTGGAAAACACGGATTTCGGTCCATTTTAGTCGGGTGGTACGAAAATCGCCCGAAAAGTCATTGAAATCGAGGACCTAAAGACCATTATAGCATTCTTCTGCAAAATTTATAACTGTGTTTTGGGTTTCGTGCCAAATTTCAAAGATTAGCCATCGTTTGATTCGAAAATACGATTTTCGGTATTTTTTTGTCGGGTGGTACAAACATTGCCCGAAAAGACCAGATGAAATTGAGGACAAGGAGACCCATATAGCATTCTTCTCCTAAATTTTAGTCGGGTGGTACGAAAATCCCTCGAAAAGTCCGGATGAAATCAAAGACCGAGAGACCTTTATAACATTCTTCTATAAAATTTATAACTATGTTTCATGTTCCGCGATAGATTTCAAACACTAGCCATCACCTGGTTCGAACATACAGATGTTGGTCCATTTTTGTCGAGGGGTAAGAAAATCACTCGAAAATTTATAACTGTACGAGAGACCCTTATAGCATTCTTCTCCAAAATTTATAACTATGTTTTGGGTTCCATGTCAGATTCCAAACACAAACCACCATTTTGTTCGAAAATACAGATTTTGGTCCATTTTAGTCGGATGGTACGAAAATCGTCCAAAAAATCTAGATGTAGTCGAGGACCTAGAGACCCTTATAGCATACTTTTCCAAGATTAATAATTGTGTTTCGGGTTCTACACCAGATTTCAAACACTAACCATTGTTTTGTTTGAAAATACGAATTTCGATCCATTTAGTCGGGTGGTACGAAAATCGCCGGAATAGTCCACATGAAATCGAGGACCGGGAGTCCCTTATAGCATTCTTCTCCAGAATTTATAACTTTGTTTCGGGTTCCGCGCCAGATTTCAAACACTAGCCATCGTCTAGTCCGAAAATATAGATGTTGGTCCATTACCGTCGAAGGGTACGAAAGTCGACCGAAAAGTCCAAATGAAATCGGGTTCTGCATTAGATTTGAAACACTAGCTATCGTCTTGATCGAAAATACAGATTTCAGTCCATTTTAGTCGGGTGGTACGAAAATCGCCCGAAAATCCAGATGAAATCGAGGACCGGGAGACCCATTATAGTATTCTTCACCAAAATTTATAACTGTGTTTCGCGTTCCACGTCAGATTTCGAACACTAGCCATCGTCTGGTCCGAAAATACAATTTTCGGTCTATTTTTGTTGGGTGGTACAAAAATCGCCCGAAAAGACCAGATGAAATCGTGGACCAGGATACCCTTCTAGCATTCTTCTTCAAAATTTAAAATTGTGTTTCGGGATCAGCATCAGATTTCAAACACTAGCCATCGTCTTGTAATAAAATACGAATTTTGGTCCATTTTTGTCGGGTGATACAAAAATCGCCCGAAAAGTCTAGATGAAATCGAGGACCGGGAGACCCTTATAGCATTCTGCTTCGGGTTCCAAGCAAGATTTCAAACACAAACCATCGTTTTGTTCGAAAATACGAATTTCAGTCCTTTTTAGCCAGGTGGTACGAAAGTCGACCGAAAAATCCAAGTGAAATCGAGGACTAGGAGACCCTTATATCATTCTTCTCCAAAATTTATAACTGTGGTTCGGGTTGCGCATCAAAATTCAAACACTAGCCATCGTCTGGTCCGAAAATACAGATTTTGGCATATTTTTGTCGATGGATAAGAAAATCAACCGAAAAGTCCAGACGAAGTCGAGGATCGGGAGACCCTTTGTAGAATTCTTCTCCAAAATTTATAATTGTGTTTCGGGTTCTGAGTTAGACGTCCAACACTAGCCCTCGTTTTATTTGAAAATACAGATTTTAGTCCTTTTTTGTCGAGGGTTACGAAAATTGTCCGAAAAGTCCAAATGAACTCGAGGACCGAGAGACCCTTATAGCATTCTTCTCCAAAATTATAACTGTGTTCCAGGTTCTGTGTCAGATTTCAAACACTAACCATCGTTTTGTTCGAAAATACCAATTTTAGTTCATTTTAGTAGAGTGGTACGAAATTCGTCCAGTCTAGATGAAATCGAGGACCGGAAGACCTTTAATAACATTCTTCTCCGTATAATTGTGTTTTGACAGAAATTACTAACCATCGATATTTCGGTCCATTTTAGTCGTGTAGTACGAAAAATCGCCCAAAAAGACCAAATGATATTGAGGACTAGAAGACCCTTATAACATTCTTCTCAAAAATTTATTACTGTTTTTCGGAATCCACACTCGATTTTTAAACATTAGCCATCGTCTGGTCCGAAAATACGAGTTCCGGTCGATACGAATCCAAATGAAGTCGAGGATAGGGAGACCCTTATAGCATTCTTCTACTAAATTTATAATTGTTTTTCAAGTGCCGCGTCAGATTTCAGACACTAGCCATAATCTTGTTCGAAAATACGAATTTCGGTCCTTTTTTGTCGATGAAATCGATGACCGGGAAACCCTAGTAGCATTCTTCTCCAAAATTTATAATTGTGATTCGGGTTCCGCGTTATATTTCAAACACTAGCCATCGTTTGGTCAAAAAAATACGGATTTCGGTCCATTTTGGTCGGGTGGTAAGAAAATCCCCCGAAAGTCCAGATGAAATCGAGGACCAGGAGACCCTTACAACATTCTTTCTCCTAAATTTATAACAGTGCTTCGGATTCCACATCAGATTTCAAACACTAGCCATCATCTTGTCCGAGGGGTAAGAAAATCGCCCAAAAAGTCGAGATGAAATTGAGGACTTGGAGACCGTGATAGGATTCTTCTTATAAATTTATAACTGTGTTTCGGGTTCCGTGTCAGATTTCAAAAACTAGCCATCGTTTTGTTCAAAAATAGGGACTTCGGTCAATTTTAGTCGGGTAGTAACGAAAATCGCACTAAAAGTCCAGATTGAAATCGATTGGACCAAGAGACCCTTATATACATTCTTCTTCTAAAGTTGTAATTGTGTTTCGGGTTCCGCGTCAGATTTCAAACACTAACAATCGTCTTCTTCGAAAATACGGATTTCGGTCCATTTTAGTTGGTTGGTACGAAAGTCGCCCGAAAAGTCCATATGAAATCGAGGATAGGGAGACCCTTATAGCATTCTTCTTCTAAATTTATAATTGTATTTTAGGTTCCGCGTCAGATTTCATACACTATTCATAGTCTTGTTTGAAAATACGAATTTCAGTCAATTTTAATTAGGTGGTATGAAAATCGCCCAAAAAGTCCAAATGAAATTGATGACCGGGAGACCCTTATAGCATTCTTCTCCAAAATTTATAACTATGTTTCGGGTTCCGTGGTAGATTTCAGACACTAACCATCTTTTTGTTCGAAAATACACATTTTGGTCCATTTTAGTGGGGTGGTACGAAAATCGCCCGAAAAGACCAGATGAAATCGAGGACCAGGAGACCCTTTATAGCATTCTTCTCCTAAATTTTATAACTGAGTTCGGGTTCCGCCTCAGATTTCCAAACATTAGCCATCGTCTTGGTCGAAAATACGGGTGACCTTATAACATTCTTCTATTAAATATATAACAATGTTTCTCATTTCAGGTCAGATTTCAAAAACTAGCCATCGTCTGGTATAAAAGCACATATTTCGGTCCATTTTTGTAGAGGGGTACGAAAATCGCCCGAAAAGTCCAAATGAAATCGATGATCGAGAGACCCTTATAGCATTCTTCTTCTAAATTTAATATTGTATTTCGGGTTCCATGTCAAATTTGAAACACTAGCCATCGTTTGGTCCGAAAATACAGATTTCTATCCATTTTAGTCTAGTGGTATAAAAAACGTCCGAAAGGTTCAGATGAAATCGAGAACCGGAAGACCTTTATTGAATTCTTCTCCTAAATTTATAAATGTGTTTCAGATTCCATATAATACAACTTGTTTTGATACAAAAGTTGTAAGTACCCTAATTTTAAAACTATACTTTGATGTATTTTAGTGGATTGTGGTGAATGAATTGTCAGGGGCTCTTTTAGCCAAGTTATTAATATTTTGGAGTTTATAATGATCAAAGAAGATATTTGATGCCCGATTTAGAATTACTCGTTGATAAATAAATTAAATTAACTGCGGCGAATCTTTTACGAAGAATTAATGCGTTATGGGCGAATAATGGTAATTTAATCAAAATAAATTCTGATAATTATATATTTGTTTATTATAATATATATATATATATAACTATAATATAATTTGAAAAATATTATAGGGAAAGGAAGGGGAAGGAATTGAGGGAGAAATGAAAAGAAAGAAAAGAAAAGCAATGGGATATAAGAATGACAAGGTAGAGAAGCACAAAATTTTTCCTTCTTCTTCCTCTGCGCGTGCGAGAACCTTTCTTCCTCCTTCTCCATTGTTGTTCATTGCTTTCTTTGCTTTCCTTTGAATTCGAAAATAGAAAACCCAAGGATAAGTGGATAAGAGAGCAAGGTTTTCTCAGCTCCATACTTCCTCTTTGATTCGAAACGAAGAAAAACGGTATTAGGGATTCAACACAAACACCCGTTTCACCTAGATCTAAACGTCAATTTCAAGAAGTGATAGAAGGGAAGGTTGCTCACCTTGCTGCTATACGACCTGCTAGTGGACCAATTTCGGAAGCGGCGTTGCGAGCGGAAAATTTACCGGATTTACTCACGGTACCGTGTTCGCACGTTAAAGCTAACGTTAAGGTAAGGGCTCCTTCCAAACTTCTAGTTTGCATTTAGGGACTTATTTGTGGTTGTGTGGAAAAGAATTTTGTTAGGGTTTGAGTATTGATTTGGGGGAAAATGAATCTAAGGCTTTACGGGTAAAATCTTAGAGTTAGGTTTTGGTTATATTGATGAATGATTCGTGGAAAATGAATTTAAACTCATTTATATATGATTTTGAGTAAATGAAACTTGTTGTGTTTGAGTGGTGGATTGTGTCGATTTGTGTTCGTTGTTTTTGACGTGTTCTTAATTGATATTGATGAAAATTTGATATGTGTATGGTTGAATTTTGTGGAAGAATGAATTGATGTGTTTTGATGTGGGTTGAAAGTATGTTTGAGTTTGTTTTGTGTGGAATTTGAAAACCATTAAGTTAAACGAGGATTAAGAATGGGGAATCTCTTAATGTCTTGTTTACTTAATGTGTGTTTGTGAAAATCGTTTAAGTTAACTGGGCGTTAAGAATGGGGAATCTCTTAATGTCTTGGTTACTTAATGTTTGATTTGGAAAATCGTTTAAGTTAAATGAGAATTAAGAATGGGGAATCTCTTAATGTCTTGTTTTACTTAATATTTGTTTTGAAAATCGTTTAAGTTAAATAAGTATTAAGAATGGGGAATCTCTTAATGACTTATTTATTTATGTTGTTTTGAAAATCGTTTAAGTTAACTGGGCGTTAAGAATGGGAATCTCTTAATGTCTTGGTTACTTAATATTTTTTATGAAAATCGTTTAAGTTAAATAAGTATTAAGAATGGGGAATCTCTTAATGACTTATTTATTTAATGTTGTTTTGAAAATCGTTTAAGTTAACTGGGCGTTAAGAATGGGGAATCTGTTAATGTCTTGGTTACTTAATGTTTGTTTTGAAAATCGTTTAAGTTAAATGAGAATTAAGAATGGGGAATCTCTTAATGTCTTGTTTACTTATGTGTGTTTTGGTAAATCGTGCTGACCCGAGATAGGTGGCACCTTGGTAAACGGTACGGGCCCGTGATAGGCAGTATGTTTACGATTTACGTTTGGTAAGTTGTGTTGACCCGTGATAGGTGGCACCTCGGTAAACAGTACTGACCCGTGATAGGTGGTACGTTTACGACTTACGTTCCTTGGTGATTTTGTTTGTCCGTGAGGGACTGCACTGGTGTTTGTCCGTGAGAGACTATGCCCTGGTGAATTGTGTTTGTGCGTGAGAGACTGCACAGGGGTTTTTCCGTGAGAGACTACGCCCTGGTTTAAGTTAAATGAGAATTAAGAATGGGGAATCTCTTAATGTCTTGTTTACTTATGTGTGTTTTGGTAAATCGTGTTGACCCGCGATAGGTGGCACCTTGGTAAACGGTACGGGCCCGTGATAGGCAGTATGTTTACGATTTACGTTGGGTAAGTTGTGCTGACCCGTGATAGGTGGCACCTTGGTAAACAGTACTGACCCGTGATAGATTGTACGTTTACGACTTACGTTTCTTGGTGAATTGTGTTTGTCCGTGAGAGACTGCACAGGTGGTTGTCCGTGAGAGACTACACCCTGTTAAATTGTGAATTGTTGGTTCATTTTGTCTGTGTAGTATTGTGTTATAAGTGTTAAGTGTATGTCTTGGAATTTGGTGATAACGTGTTTGATTGCAATACCATTTCGAAATCCATGATGTTGTAGTAATTGTGTTATAAGTGTTAAGTGTTATGTTTTGGAATTTGGTGATAGCATGTTTGATTGCAATAGTATTTCGAAACTTATGTTGTCGTGGTGATTATGTTATAATTGCCAAGTGTGGATGTTTTGGAATTGTTTGTAAGTGTGATTGATTGCAAAACTATTTCGAAACTCAAGATGTCGTGGTGATTGCTCTATAATTGCTAAGTGTTATTGTGTGGATTTGTGTGTAAGTGTTGATTGGTTTCGAAACCCTTTAAAAAGCTGAATTTTGCTGATTTTTGATGTTTTCCTGTTGCTGTCTGATGTGTATTCGAATACAGAAAGCTGTATTCGAATACAGACATGCTGTTTTTGTCACTGACTTATTGTGTAGTTGAATACAGACTATTGTATTCGAATACAAACATGCTGTTTTGCTACTGACTTACAGTGTAGTCGAATACAGACTGTTGTATTCGAATACAGACATGCTGTTTTTGCTGCTGAATGCTGAAACAGCCTTGTATTTGAATACAGAGATGCTGTATTCGAATACAACAGTGTTGTTTTGTTAAAAACTTCATTTTTCAACCTTGTTTATGAATGTTTGGCATATGGAAACCCTTTTAAGGTGCATGCTATGTTGAAAGATTATTTTGTGCATTCAAAAACTTAAATGTTATGTGTTAACTGTTAATTTCGGTTGGTGACCCTTTACAACTATTGTGGAAATCTAGGCTTTGCCCTCAGATGAGAGCCAGGACGATCCTACCGGTTCGTACCCTACGGATAGAAATGTAGATGGGAATGCTTGACTGGAGCTATGTAGGAGGATCTCACGGGGCGCGTGGAGATCACTCAGGGTGTATAGTTTTTTTGGTAGGATGATCAGATTAGGTTGATGTATAGGGACTAGACGTCCTTCTTTTTGGGTTTGCAGTATTTTATTTTGGAAAACTGTACCTATACTAATATTGTCTGTTTGACATGTTATTTATGATGGGGTCTATGTACCACCTTTTGAAGTGTAAATACTTTGGATTCGTATTTTGAGAAACTTTTCCGCTGCTTGTAAATTATAATGACTCAATTATTTATCCAAAGGTACTTCCTTATTTGTTTTTCTCTGTTTTATTTTAATTTCTTTTGACAAAAAATACACCCTCGCTTTGAAAAACGGGGTGTTACATTGTGGTATCAGAGCTTTGGTTGGGTTTTCTTTGGGGCTGTGGAACCTCTAGTTCTAGATTGTAGGTTAAGAGTTGTTGTCTGATCATGTGTCGGTTTAGGTGGTTTGAGTTGTCAAGTTCATAATAATTATTATGTGCTGATGTGGTCGGAAGTTATTCTTAGAATTATTGAAGTAGTGTTAAGACTCTACTTGATGATGGTTTTATAGGAAAACCATGCTGCCAAGGAGGAATGACGTTCCGAGAGCCAATGCCAATAGGGATGATCGAATGGCGGAGGCTATGAATAACATGGCTGCTTCTGTTGCTGCACAGACTGCTGCCAAGACTCAACGTGATCTCGAAAAGAGGGGAAGAGAGATCCGTGCTGCATAGCCAAGAGGATTAAAAGACTTTCGTCGTTACAATCCTCCCAAGTTTGAGGGGGCTGAGAATTCAGAGAAAGCGGATCAATGGATCTAAGAAGTGGAGAAGATCTTCGAAATGATTAACTGTCAGGCGGGAGTGAGGGTCAACTATGCCACTTATATGCTACTAGGAGATGCTGAGTACTAGTGGAGGAGTACAAGGTCGTTGATGAGATCAGCTCACGAGGAGGTGAACTGGGAATCTTTCAAAGGGAAGTTTTTAGACAAATACTTTCCGATGAGTACCAGGACTAGACTGGGTGATGATTTCCTGAAACTACATCAGGGGAACATGACCGTGGGCGAATATGCTGCTAACTTTGAATCACTATCAAGGCATTTCAGATTTTTCCGTGAAGAGATTGACGAGCCATTCTTGTGTCATCGTTTCCAAGACAGACTAAAGTATGAGATTCAAGACTTTGTCTTACCCTTGGGAATTCAACGTTTCCAAGTTCTTGTGAAAAAATGTAGAGAAGTTGAGGATATGAAGAATAAGAGAGCTAGCCGAGGAGGGAATTTTAACTCAGGAGGACCTAGTCGGGTGAAGTATCAGAACAAGGGAAAACAAGTTGCTAAACCTTATAATCGACCACATGATAACAACGGGGGACAAAATAACCCAAGGAACCAAGACTATGGGAGACAAGTGGGACAAAGTATACGATGTTTCCGATGTGGAGAAGAAGGACATTATGCTTATGTTTGTACCTTTAACAGTCCTACTTGCTACAATTGCCATAAACCAGGGCACTTTGCAAAGAATTGCAAGGCTCCGAAGGTGGAACCAATGGTGAATGTAGCTAGGATTACTCTTCCTACTGCTAGAGAACATGTTTATTGCGTCGGCGCTGAAGTTGGAAATTTATCTAGCAATCTGATTCAATATGAATGTGCGATTACAAAAATCGAGGACCAGGAAATCGAGGACCAGGAGACTCTTATAGCATTCTTCTCCTAAATTTATAACTGTGTTTCAGGTTCCGTATCAAATTTCAAACACTATCCCTTATTAGAAGACCTCTACAAGGGTCGGTCGTTCCTCCATATCTTCTTGACTTTTCGGGCGAATTTTGTACCCCTCAACAAAAAAGGACCAAAATCTGTATTTTCGGAATAGACGATGGCTAGTGTTGTAAATTTGACGCAGAACCCGAATAACTGTTATATATTTAGGAGAAGAATGCTATGAAGGTGTCTCGGTCCTCGATTTCATTTGGACTTTTCGGCGATTTTCGTAATACACAACAACAATGGACTGAAAACCGTATTTTTGAACAAGACGATGGCTAGTGTTTGAAATCTGACGCGAAACACTAAACACATATATAAATTTAGGAGAAGAATACTATAAGAGTCTATTGATCCTCGATTTCATCTGGACATCTCAGCCGATTTTCGTACCACCCGACTAAAATATACCGATATCCGTGTTTTTGAACAAAATGATGGCTAGTGTTTGACATCTGACGCGGAACCCGAAACACAGTTACAAATTTAGAAGGAAAATGCTATGAGGGTCTCTCGGTCCTTGATTTCATCTGGACTTTTCAGGTATTTTTCATATCCTTTTACAAAAATGGATCAAAATCTGTATTTTCGGATCAGACGATGGCTTGTGTTTGATATCTGATGCGGAACCCGAAACACTTTTATATATTTAGGAGAAGAATTCTATAAGGGTCTCCCGATCCCCGATTTCATTAGGACTATTCGGGCTATTTTTGTACCACCCGACAAAAATGGACCGAAATCTGTATTTTCAACAAGAAGATGGATAGTGTTTGAAGTCTGACCCGGAACCCGTAGAACAGTTATAAATTTAGGTGAAAAATGCTATAAGAGTCTCCTAGTCCTCGATTTCATATGGACATTGCGGGCGATTTTTAACCACCTATTTAAAATGGATCGAAATCCATATTTTCGAACAAAATGATGGCTAGGGTTTGAAATCTGACGCGGAAACCGAAACACAATTATAAATTTAGAAGAAGAATGCTATAAGGGACTCTTGGTCCTTGATTTCACCTGAAATTTTTAGGCAAGTTTCGTACCCCTAGACAAAAATGGACCAAAATCTGTATTTTCAAACCAGACAATGGCTAGTGTTTGAAATACGATGCGAAACCTTAAACATTAGTATATATTTAGGAGAAGAATGCCAAAAGGGTCTCTCGGGCCTCGATTTCATCTGGACTTTTGGGGCGATTTTCGTACCATCCGACAAAAATGGACCCAAATACGTTTTTCGAACAAGAAGATGGATAGTTTTTGAAAACTGACACGGAACCCGAAACACAGTTATAAATTTAGGAGAAGAATGCTATTAGAGTCTCCTGGTCCTCGATTTCATCTGGACATTTCAGGTGATTTTTAACCACCTGATTTAAATGGATCGAACTCCATATTTTCGAACAAGATGATGCCTAGGGTTTGAAATCTGATGCGGAAACCAAAACACAGTTATAAATTTAGAAGAAGAATGCTCTAAGGGACTCTCGGTCCTTGATTTCATTTGAACTTTTGAGGCGAGTTTCGTACCCCTCGACAAAAATGGACTAAAATCTGTATTTTCTAACCAGACGATGGCTAGTGTTTGAAATATGTAGCGGAACCTTAAACACTAGTATATATTTAGGAGAAGAATGTCAAAAGGGTCTCTCGGTCCTCGATTTCATCTGGACTTTTCGGGCGATTTTCGTACCATCTGCCCAAAATGGACCCAAATCCGTTTTTCAAACAAGAAGATGGATAGTGTTTGAAAACTGACATGGAACCTGAAACACATTTATACATTGATGAGAGGAATGCTATAAGAGTCTCCAGGTCCTCGATTTCATCTGGACATTTCGAGCTATTTTCGTACCGCCCGACTAAAATGGATCGAAACTAGTATTTTTGAGCAAGATGATGGCTATTTTAGAAATCTAACGCAGAAACCGAAACACAGTTATAAATTTAGAAGAAGAGTGATATAAGAGACTCTCGGTCCTCGATTTCATCTGGACTTTTTGCGAGAGTTTCGTAACATTCGACAAAAATGGAAAAAAAATCTGTCTTTTTGGACTAGACGATGGCAAGTGGGTGAAATTTGACGCAATATCCGTGTTTTTGATCAAAATGATGGCTAGTGTTCGAAAACTGATGCGGAACCCGAAACATAGTTACAAATTTAGAAGAAGAATGTTCTAAGGGTCTCTCGGTCCTCGATTTCATCAGGACTTTTCGGGAGATTTCCGTATACCTCTACACAAATGGACCAAAATTTATATTTTCGGACCATACGATGGCTAGTGTTTGAAATCTGATGCGGAACCCGAAACACTGATATATATTTAAGAGTAGAATTCTATAATGGTCTCCCGGTCCTCGATTTCATCTCGACTATTCCGGTGATTTTCGTATCACCCGACAAAAAGGACTAAAATCCATATTTTTGAACAACACGATCGATAGTGTTTGAAATCGAGACAAAAATGGACCAAAATATGTATTTTCAAACCACACGATGGCTAATGTTTGAAATCGATCACGGAAACCGAAACACAATTATAAATTTAGAAGAAGAATGCTATAAGAGTCTCTCGGTCCTTGATTACATCTAGACTTTTTGGGTAATTTTCATAACCCTCGACAAAAAATGACTAAAATATGTATTTCGAACCACACGATTGCTAGTGTTTTAAATCTGACGCAGAACCCGAAACACTGTTATATATTAAGGAGAATAATGATATAAGGGTCGCTCGGTCCTCGATTTTATCTGGACTTTTCGGGCGATTTTTGTACGCCTCGACAAAAATGTTTCAATATCTGTATTTTCTGACAAGACGATGGATAGTGATTGAAATCTGATGGGAAACCCGAAACACTGTTATATATTTAGGAGAAGAATGCTATAAGGGTCTTCTGGTCCTCGATTTCAATTGGACGTTTAGGGCGATTTTCGAACCACACGACAATAATGGACCGAAATCCAAATTTTCAAACAAGATCATGGATAGTGTTTGAAATCAGGCGCAGAACACGAAACACAGTTAGAAATTTAGGAGAAGAATGCTATAAGATTTTTTGGGTCCTCGATTGCATCTGGACATTTCGGGCGATTTTTGTACCACCCGACTAAATTGGACTGAAGAATGCTATAAGAGTTTCTCGGTCCTCAATTTCTTCTAGACTTTTCGTGCGTGATTCGTACCCATCGACAAAAATTGATCAAAATCTGTATTTTCGGACCAGATGAGGGCTTCTGTTTGAAATTTGACGCGTAACCTGAAATACTGTTATAAATTTAGGAGAAGAATTCTATAAGGGTTTCTTGGTCCTCAATTTCATCTGGACTTTTTGGCGATTTTCGTACCACCCTACAAAAATGGAAAGAAATCTGTATTTTCGAACAAGACAATGACTAGTGTTTGAAATCTGACGTTGTGAAGATATTATGAGGACTTTTGTTTCAAAACTAGTGGTATTATAAGGAATCTGACACACATTTATAAATTTATGAGAAGAATTCTATAAGGGTCTCCCGGTCCTCGATTTCATCTGGACTTTTCGAGCGATTTTCATACCACTAGACTAAAATGGATTGAAATCTATATTTTCGGACCAAACGATGGCTAGTGTTTGAAATCTGACCCGGAATCCAAAACACTGTTATATATATTTAGGAGAAGAATGCTATAAGGGACTCCTGGTCCTTGATTTCATCTTGTATTTTCGGGTGATTTTCATACCACTCGACTAAATTGACCGAAATTCGTATTTTTGAACAAAACAATGGCTAGTGTTTGAAATCCGACACAGAACTCAGAACACAGTTGTAAATATAGGAGAATAATGCTATAAGGGTCTCTCAGTCCTCGACAAAAAAGGATCGAAATCTATATTTTCAGACAAGACGATGGCAAGTGTTTGAAATCTGTCGCTGAACCTAAAAAACAGTAATAAATCTTGTAGAAGAATGCTATCAGGGTCTGACGCGGAACCCGCAACTCAGTTATAAATTTAGGAGAAGAATGCTATAAGGGTCTACCGGTCCTCGATTTCATCTGGGATTTTCGGGCGATTTTCGTACCACCAGACAAAAATCGACCAAAATCCGTATTTTCGAATAAGACAATTGCTAGTGTTTGAAATCTGAGGCGGAACGCGAAACTCAATTATAAATTTAGGAGAAGAATGCTATAACGGTTTCTCAGTCCTCAATTTCATCTAGACTTTTGGGGCAATTTTCGTACCCCTCGACAAAAATGGACCGAAATCTGTATTTTCGGAATAGACGATGGCTAGTGTTTGATATCTGACGCAGAACCCGAAACACTGTTATATATTTAAGAGAAGAATGCTTTAAGATTGTCCAGGTCCTCGATTTCATATGGACTTTTCGAGCGATTTTCGTACCACCCGACTAAAATGGACCGAAATCCGTATCTTCGAACAAGACGAAGGCTTGTGTTTGTATTCCAACGCAGAACTCTATACACAATTATAAATTTAGATGAAGAATGTTATAAGGGTCTCTCGGTCCTCGATTTCATCTGGACTTTTCGTGCAATTTTCGTACCCCTCGAAAAAAATGGACCAAAATGAGTATTTTCTGACCCGAAATGAGAAACATTGTTATATATTTAGGAGAAAAATGCTATAAGGGTCACCTGGTCCTCGATTTCAGCTGGACTTTTCGGGAGATTTACGTACACCGCGAACAAAAATGGACCGATATCCGTAATTTCCAACAAGACGATGGCTAGTGTTCGAAATCTGACACGTAACCCGATATACATTTATAAATTTAGGAGAAGAATGCTATCAGAGCCTTCTGGTCCTCGATTTCATCTGGACTTTTCGGGTGGTTTTCGTACCACCTAACAAAAATGAATAGAAATCTATATTTTCGGACCAGACGATTGATAGTGTTTGAAACTGACGCAGAACTTGAAACACTGTTATATATTAAGGAGAAGAATGATATAAAGGTCGCCCGGTCCTCGATTTCATTTGGACTATTCGGGCAATTGTTGTACGCCTCGACAAAAATGTTTCAATATATGTATTTTCTGACCAAACGATGGTTTGTGATTGAAATCTGACGCGAAACCCGGAACAATGTTAAATATTTAGGAGAAAAATGCTATAAGGGTCTTCTTGTCCTCTATTTCAACTAGACGTTTAGGGCGATTTTCGTACCACACAACAAAAATGGACCGAAATCCAAATTTTCAAACAAGACGACGAATAGTTTTTGAAATCTGACGCGGAATCCGAAACACAGTTAGAAATTTAGGAGAAGAATTCTATAAGAGTCTCTTGGTCCTCGAATTCATCTGGACATTTCGGGCGATTTTCGTACCACCCGACTAAATTGGACCGAAATCCATATTTTCGAACTAGACGATGGCTAGTGTTTTAAATCTGACGCGAAACCCGAAACATAATTTTCGATTTATAATAAGAATTCTATAAGGGTCTCTTGGTCCTCGATTTCATCTGGATTTTGGGGCGAGTTTCGTACTCCTCAACAAAAATTGATCAAAATTTGTATTTTCGGACAAGCCGGTGGCTAGTGTTTGAAATATTACGCTGACCAACCGGTTATATATTAAGGAGAAGAATTCTATAAGGGTTTCCCGGTCCTCGATTTCATTGGACTTTTGGATCGATTTTCGTAACACCCAACAAAAATGAACTGAAATCTGTATTTTCGGACCAGAAGAGGCTTGTGTGTTTGAAATTTGACGCGGAACTTGAATTACTGTTATAAATTAAGGAGATGAATGTTATATAAGGGTTTCCTGGTCCTCGATTTCATCTGGACTTTTTGGGCGATTTTCGTACCACCCAACAAAAATGGAAAGAAATCTGTATTATCGAACAAGACAATGGCTAGTGTTTAAAATCTGATGTTGTGAACATATTATCAGGACTTTTGTATCAAAACTAGTGGTATTATAAGGAATCTAAAACACATTTATAAATTTAGGAGAAGAATTTTATAAGGGTCTCTCGGTCCTCGGTTTCATCTGGACTTTTCGGGCGATTTTCATACCACTAGACTAAAATGGATTGAAATCTAAATTTTCGGACCAGAAGATGGCTAGTGTTTGAAATCTGACCCGGAATCTGAAACACTGTTAGGAGAAGAATGCTATAAGGGACTCCTGGTCCTCGATTTCATGTTGTATTTTCGGGTGATTTTCGTACCACCAGACTAAAATGGACCGAAATTCATATTTTTGAACAAAATAATGGCTAGTGTTTGAAATCCGACACGGAACTCGGAACACAGTTATAAATTTAGGAGAAGAATGCTATAAGGGTCTCTCGGTACTCGATTTCATTTGGACTCTTCAGGCAATTTTCGTACCACCTAACAAAAATGAACAAAAATCTGTATTTTCGGACCAGACGAGGGTTAGTGTTTGAAATTCGACGCGGAACCCGAAAGACATTTATAAATTCTGGAGAAGAATGCTATATGGGTATCTCGGTCCTCGATTTCATATGGAATTTTTAGGCGATTTTCGTACCACCCAACAAATATGGCTCGAAATTCGTATTTTCGGACCAAACGATGGCTAGTGTTTGAAATCTGACGCATAACCCCAAACTTAGTTATAAATTTAGTAGAAGAATGCTACAAGAATCTTCCTCTCCTCGATTTCATCTGGACTTTGCGGGCAATTTTTGTTCCCCTCGACAAAAATGGACCAAAATCTGTATTTTCGGACCAGACAATAGCTAGTGTTTGAAATCTGTCGCGGAACCCGTAACAGAGTTATAAATTTTGGAGAAAAATGCTATAGGGGTTTCCCCGTCCTTGATTTCATCTGGACTTTTCGGGCGATTTTCATACCACCCGACAAAATGGACTGAAATCAGTATTTCCTAAACAGACAGGGCTAGTGTTTGAAATTTTACACGGAACCCAAAACACAGTTATAAATTTTGTAGAAGAGTGATATAAGGGTCTCTCAGTCCTCGATTTCATCTGGACTTTTCTAGCAGTTTTCATACCACCCGACAAAAATGGACCGAAATCAGTATTTCAGTGCCATATGAGGGCTAGTGTTTGAAATTTGACGCGGAAACTGAAACATAGTAATAAATTTTGGAGAAGAATGCTATAAGGGTCTCCAGGTCCTCGATTTCATCTTGACGTTTCGGGTGATTTTCATACCACTAGACTAAAATGGATTGAAATCCGTATTTTTGGGCCAGACGATGGCTAGTGTTTGTAATTTGACATGGAACCTGAAATACAGTTATAAATTTAGAAGGAGAATGCTATAATGGTCTCTCAGTCGTCAATTTTATCTGGACTTTTCGGGCAATTTTCACACCCCTCGACAATAATGTACCAAAATCTATATTTTAATACCAGGCGATGCCTATGGTTTGAAATCTGACACGGAATCCGAAACATCGTTATATATTTAGGAGAAGAATGATTTTTGTACCACCCAACTAAAATGGACCGAAATTCGTATTTTTGAACAAAACAATGGCTAGTGTTTGTAATCCGACACGGAACTCGGAACACAGTTATAAATTTAGGAGAAGAATGCTATAAGGGTCTCTCGATCCTCAATGTCATCCAGAATTTTCTGACCAGACGATGGCAAGTGTAGTAAATCTGGGGAGGAAGATAAAAACCAGAAATAAATTTTGGAGAAGAATGCTATAAGGGTCTCCCGGTCCTCGATTTCATCTAGGATTTTCGGGCGATTTTCGTACCACCCGACAAAAATGGACTGAAATCCGTATTTTCGAAGAAGATAATTGCTAGTGTTTGAAATTTGAGGCGGAACCCAAAACTGAGTTATAAATTTAGGAGAAGAATGCTATAAGGCTCTCCCGTTCCTCGATTTCATCTGATCTTTGTGGGCGATTATAGTATCACCCAACAAAAATAGACCGAAATTTGTATTTTTGGACCTGACGAGGGCTAGTATTTGAAATCTAACGCAGAACCCGAAAGTCAGTTATAAATTTAGGAGAAGAATGCTACAAGAATCTTCTGCTCCTCGAATTCATCTGGACGTTTCGAGCAATTTTCGTACCCCTCGACAAAAATGGACCAAAATCTGTATTCTTGGACAAGATGATAGCTAGTGTTTGAAATCTCCCGCGGAACCCGAAACACGGTGATAAATTTTGTAGAAGAATTCCATAAGGGTTTCCGGGTCCTCGATTTCATCTGGACTTTTCGGGAGACTTTCATACCATTCAACAAAAATGGACCGAAATCAGTATATCCGGAACAGATGAGGGATAGTATTTGAAATTTGACACGGAACCCGAAACAAAGTTATAAATTTTGGAGAAGAATGCTACAAGGTTCTCCCGGTCCTTGATTTGATCTAGACTTTTTGGGCGATTTTCATACCACCCGACAAAAATGGACCGAAATTAGTATTTCCGGATCAGACGAGGGCTAGTGTTTGAAATTTGACGCGGAACCTGAAACACAAATATAAATTTTGAAGAAGAATGCTATAAGGGTCTCCCAGTCCTCGATTTCATCTGTACTTTTCAGACGATTTTCATACCGCTAGACTAAACTGGATTGAAATCTGTATTTTCAGACCAGCAATGGCTAGTGCTTGAAATTTGACAAGGAACCCAAAATACAGTTATAAATTTAGAAGAAGAATGTTATAAGGGTCTCTCGGTCGTCAATTTCATCTGGACTTTTCGCGCGATTTTCGCACCCCTCGACAAAAATGGGCCAAAATCTATATTTTCGGACCAGACGATGGCTAGTGTTTGAAATCTGACCCAGAATTTGAAACATTGTTATATATTTAGGAGAAGAATTATATAAGGGTCTCTCGGTCCATCATTCATCTGGTATTTTCAATGACTAGTGTTTGAAATCTGACACAGAACTCGAAACACAGTTATAAATTTAGGAAAAGAATGCTATAAGGGTCTCTCGGTCCTTGATTTCATATGGACTTTTCAGGCGATTTTTATACCCCTTGTCAAAAAAGGATTGAAATCTATATTTTCGGACCAGAAGATTGCAATTGTTTGAAATCTGGCGCAAAACCTAAAAACCAGGAATAAATTTTGGAGAAGAATGCTATAAGGGTCTCTTGGTCCTCGATTTCATCTGGGCTTTTCGGGCGTTTTTCGTACCACTCGACAAAAATGGACCGAAATTAGTATTTTCGAACAAGACAATTGCTAGTGTTTGAAATCTGAGGCGGAACCCCAAACTCAGTTATAAATTTAGGAGAAGAATGTTATAAGCGTCTCCTAGACGTTGATTTCATGCGGTCTTTTCGGGCGATTTTCGTATCACCCGACAAAAATGGACCAAAATTCGTATTTTCAGATCAGACGATGGCTAGTGTTTGAAATCTGGCGTGAAACGCGAAACACAGTTTTAAATTTTGGAGAACAATGTTATAGGGGTCTCTCAGTCCTCGATTTTATCTAGACCTTTCGGAAGATTTTCATACCCTCAACAAAAATGGACTAAAATTTGTATTTTTAGACCAGACTTTGGCTAGTGTTTGAAATCTAGCTCGGAACTCGGAACAAAGTTATAAATTTGGGAGAAGAATGCTATAAGGGTCTCCCGGTCCTTGATTTCATTTGAACTTTTCAGGCGATTTTCATACGATCCAACCAAAATGGACCAAAATACGTATTTTTGAAAAAGGCTATCGCTAGTGTCTCAAATCTGACGCGTAACCCGAAAAACAGTTTTAAATTTTGGAGAAGAATGACATAAGGGTCTCCCGATCCTAGATTTCATCTAGCCTTTTCGAGCAATTTACGTACCACCCGACTAAAATGGACCGAAATCCGTATTTTCGAACAAGACGATTGTTAGTGTTTGAAATTTGACGCTGAACCCGAAACACTGTGATAAATTTAGGAGAAAAATGTTGTAAGGGTCGCCCGATCCTCGATTTAAAATCGTACTACCCGACTAAAATAGACTGAAATTTGTATTTTCGAACCAGACGATGGCTAGTGTTTAAAATCGTGCGCAAAGCCAGAAAATCAGTTATAAATTTTGGACAAGGAACCCGAAACACATTTATAAATTTTGGAGAAGAATGCTATAAGGGTCTCTCGTACACATGAAAAAAAAAGACCGAAATTCGAATTTTCGAACAAGCAATGGATAGTGTTTGAAATCTGACGCGGAACCCGAGTCACATTTATAAATTTAGTAGAAGAATGTTGTAAGAGTCTACTGGTCCTCGATTTAATCTAGACTTTTCACGGTATTTCGAACAAGACGATGGCTAGTGTTTAGAAATTTTGGGGAATAATGCTATAATGGTCTTGCGGTCGTCGATTTTATTTGGACTTTTCAGACGATTTTCGTACCCCTCGACCAAAATAGACCAACATCTGTATTTTCGGACCAGACGATGGCAGGTGTTTTAAACTGGCGTGGAACCTGAAACATAGTTATAAGTTTTAGAGAAGAATGCTGTAAGAGTCTCTCGGTCCTCGATTTCATCGGGACTTTTCGACCGATTTTCGTACCACCCGACTAAAATGGACCGAAATCCATATTTTCGAACAAGACGATTGCTAGTGTTTGAAATCTGATGCGGAACCTGAAAGAAAATTATAAATTTAGAAGAAGAATGATATAAGGGACACTCGGTCCTAGAATTCATTTGGACTTTTCGGGCGATTTTTGTACGCCTCGACAAAAAAGGGCCAAAATCGGTATTTTCAGACCAAACGATGGCTAGTGTTTCAGATCTGGTGCAGAACCCGAAACATAGTTATAAAGTTTGGAGAAGAATGCAATAAGGGTCTCCCGGTACTAGATTTAAGCGGGACTTTTTGAGCAATTTTCATAACACCCAAAAAAAATAGACCGAAGTCCGTAGTTACGGACCAAGCGATGGCTAGTGTTTGAAATCTGACGCGGAACCCGAAACACATTTATAAATTTAGAAGATGAATTGATAAGGGTCATTTGGTCCCCGATTTCATCTGGACTTTTCAGGCTATTTTCGTACCCATCGATGATAATGGACCAAACTCTGTATTTTCGGACCAGACGATGGCCAATGTTTGAAATCATACGCGGAACCCGAAACGCAGTTATAAATTCACGAGAAGAAGGCTATAAGAAGAGTCTTCTAGTCCTCGATTTCATATGGACTTTTCGGGCGATTTTCGTACCCCACAACAAAAAATGACAAAAATCAGTATTTTCAAACCAAAGGATGGGTAGTGTCTTAAATCTGGTGCGGAACCCGAAAACACAATTATAAATTTTGGAGAAGAATGCTATAAGGGTCTCCCAGTCCTCAATTTCATCTGGACTTTTCTGGCGATTTGCGTACCACCCAACAAAAATAGACCAACGTCCGTAGTTTCAGACCAAACGATGGTTAATGTTTGAAATCTGACGAAGAACCCGAAACAGAGTTATAAATTTTGTTATATATTGTTATTATCTTTGTTTTATAGTTTTAGTTCATTAGGAAGATACTAATAACATATAATAAAATAGAGTTGTCAAATAAATATGTAATTATTTGTTTATTTGACAACTCAATTTTCTTATATGTTTTTTATTATTTTCGTTTTGAAATTGTACTAAATAAGGAAAATAATAATAATATATAACAAAATCGATTTGTAAAGAAAATACAAAACGAAGATAATAATAATATATAATAAAATAGTGGTTTCAAAAAATATTTAAGTATTATATTATTTGACAACTCTATTTTATTTAATGTTTTTATTATCTTTGTTTTATGGTTTTATTTCATAACAAAGATAATAATAACATACAATAAAATAGAGTTGTCCAATAAAGTAATAATTACATGTTAATTTTACAACTCAATTTTGTTATATGTTATTATTATTTTCGTTATTTAGTACAACTACAAAATAAACATAATAATAAGATATAATAAAACAGAGTTGCAAATAAATATTTAATTATTAATTTATTTGATAATTCTATTTTATTATATGTTATTAATATCTTCTTTTACATGTTTGACTGCATAACGAATATAGTAATATCATTTAAATAAAATTGAGTTGTCAAGTAAATATGTAATTATTACTTTATTTGATAACTCTAATTTATTATATGTTGTTATTATATTCGTTTTATAGTTTTATTTCATAACAAAGATAATAATAACATATAATAAATAGAGTTGTCAAATAAAGTAATAATTACATATTTATTTTACAACTCAATTTTGTTATATGTTATTATTATTTTCATAACTTAGTACAACTACAAAAAGAAGATAATAATAACATACAATAAAATAGAGTTGTCATATAAATATGTAATTATTACTTTATTTGTCAACTGTATTCTATTATATGATACTATTATCTTCGTCATGTAGTTGTACTTTATAACGAAGATAATAGACACATATAATTACATTTTTATTTGACAACTCAATTTTCTTATATTTTTTATTATGTTCATTTTGTAATTGTACTAAATAACGAAAATAATAATAACATATAACAAAATCAAGTTGTAAATTAAATACAAAAGGAAGATAATAATAATATATAATAAAATAGTGTTGTTAAATAAATATTTAAGTATTACATTATTTGACAACTCTATTTTAAGTAATGTTATTATTACTTAAAATATGTAATTATTTTTTTATTTGACAACTCAATTTTGTTCTTTAATATTATTATCACCGTCTTATAGTTCTACGTCATAACTAAGATAATAATAACATATAATTAAATAGAGTTGTCAAACAAATAGAGTTGTCAAACAAATAAGTTACAACTCAATTTTGTTATTATTATTTTCGTTATTTAGTACAACTACAAAATAAACATAATAATAATGTATAATAAAACAGAGTTGTCAAATAAATATGTAACTATTAATTTATTTAACAACTCTATTTTATTATATGTTAATATTATCTTCGTTATGAAGTACCACTATATAACGAAATAATAATAACATAAATAAAATAGAGTTGTCCAATAAAGTAATAAGTACATATTTATTTGATAAACTCAATTTTAGTATATGTTATTATTATCTTCGTTATTCAGTAAAATAATAAAACTAAGATAATAATAACATATAATAAAATAGTGTTTTCAAAGAAAGTAATAATTACTTATTTATTAGACAACTCTATTTTATTAAATATTATTATTATCTTCGTTTTGTAATTGTACTCAATGACGAAGATAATAATAACATATAATAAAATAGAGTTGTCAAATAAATTAATTATTTCATATTTATTTCACAACTCAATTTTGTTATATTTTATTATTATCTTTGTTATTAAGTATAACTACAAAATGAAGATAATAATAACATTTAATAAAATAGTGTTGTCAATGTCAATGTTACTTTATTATCTTCGTTTTATAGTTGTAGTTAATAACGAAAATAATAATAACATATGACACAATTGAACTATTAAATAAATATGGAATTATTACTATATTTGACAACTCTATTTTATTATATGTTATTATTATCTTCATAATATAGTTGTACTAATAAAATAAAGTTGTCAAATAAAGTACTAATTACATATTTATTTGATAAACTCAATTTTATTATATGTTATTATTATCTTCGATATGTAGTAAAACAATAAGACAAAGATAATAATAACATATAATAAAATAGTGTTTTCAAATAAAGTAATAATTACTTATTTATTAGACAACTCTATTTTTTTTAATATTATTATTATCTTCGTTTTGTAGTTGTACTTATAACGAAGATAATAATAACATTTAATAAAATAGAGTTGTGAAATAAATTAATTTTGACATATTTATTTGACAACTAAATTTTGTTATATTTTATTATTATCTTTATTATTAAGTATAATTACAAAACGAAGATAATAATAACATTTAATAAAGAAGATTAGAATAACATATAATAAAATATTTTTTCAAATAAAGTAATAATTAAATCTTTATTTGACAACTATATTTCATTGTATGTTATTATTATGATCGCTTTATAGTAATATTTTGCAATGAAGATAACCTTATATGCTATAACCCAAATCTCAAACCCAAAACCTTAAACCTCAAATCCTAAACCTTATTCCCTAAACGTGATGTCTTAAACCCTAAACACCCTAACACACTAAACCCTAATAATATAAATATGTAATTATTACTTTATTTGACATCTCTAATTTTTTTATATGTTATTATTTTATATTTGTTATAAAGTAAAACTATAAAACGAAGATAGTAATAACATAAATTAAATTAGAGTTGTCTAATAAAGTAATAACTACATCTTTATATGTTACAGATTTTAGTCCATTTTTGTCGGGTAGTACGAATTCTTCTCCTACATTTAAGACTGTGTTTCGGGTTCCGTGTCAGATTTCAAACACTAGCCATCGTCAACTCCAAAAATACGGTTTTTGGTCCATTTTTGTTGTTTGGTATGAATTTCAAACCCTAGCAATCAGATTTCAAACCCTAGCCATCATCTTGTACAAAAATATAGATTTTGGTCCATTTTTGTCAAGCGGTACGAAAATCGCACGAAAAGTCCAGATGAAATTGACGACCAGGGGACCTTTATAGCATTCTTCTTCTAAATTTATAACTGTTTTCCGAGTTCCGTGTCGGATTTCAAACACTAGCCATCG
Source organism: Cicer echinospermum (assembly GCA_002896215.2). Taxonomy (NCBI): domain Eukaryota; kingdom Viridiplantae; phylum Streptophyta; class Magnoliopsida; order Fabales; family Fabaceae; genus Cicer; species Cicer echinospermum. The sequence continues at coordinate 11,741,619 of PGTU02000004.1, forward strand.
TCTAGTCCGAAAATACGGATTTCAATCCATTTTAGTCGGGTGGTACGAAAATCGCACAAAAAGTCCAGATGAAATCGAGGACCAGGAGACCCTTATAGCATTCTTCTCCAAGATTTATAACTATATTTAAGGTTCCGCGTCGAATTACAAACACTAGTCCTCGTCTAATCCATAAATACTGATTTTGGTCCATTTTTGTCGGGTAGTATGAAAATCCCCTGAAAAGTCCATATAAAATCGAGGACCAGGAGAACCATATAAGATTCTTCTCCAAAATTTATAATTGCGTTTCGGTATCTGTGTCAAATTTAAAACACTAGCCCTCGTATGTTCCGGAAATACTGATTTCGGTTCATTTTTGTGGGGTTGTATGAAAATCACCTGAAAAGTCCAGATGAAATTTAGGACCGGGAAACCCTTATAGCATTCTACTCCAAAATTTATAAATGTGTTTCGGGTTCCGCGGGAGATATCAAACACTAGCTATCGTCTAGTCTGAAAATACAGATTTTGGTCCATTTTTGTCGAGGTGAAGAAGAAATCAAGGAGAAGAAGATTCTTATAGCATTCTTCTCCTAAATTTATATCTGAGTTTCGGGTTCTGCTTTAAATTTCAAAAACTAGTCCTTATCTTGTCCGAAAATACGAATTTCGGTCTATTTTTGTAGGGTAATACGATAATCGCATGAAAAGACGAGATGAAATCGAGGACCGGGAGACCCTTATAGCATTCTTCTCCTAAATTTATACTTGTTTGGTCCGATAGACCCTTTTAGGTTCCGCGCCAGTTTTCAAACACTTGCCATCGTCTGGTCCGAAAATATAGATTTCTGTCTTTTTTGTCAAGGGGTAAGAAAATCTCCTGAAAAGTCCAGATGAAATCGAGGAATGAGAGACCCTTATAACATTCTTCTCCTAAATTTATAACTGTGTTCCGAGTTTCGTTTCGGATTTCAAACACTAGCCATTGTTTTGTTCAAAAATACGAATTTCGGTCCATTTTAGTCGGGTGGTACGAAAATCACTCAAAACTACCAGATGAAAACGAGGACCGGGAGACCCTTATGTCATTCTTCTCCTAAATATATAACAGTGTTTTTGATTTCGGGTCAGATTTCACACACTAGCCATCGACTGGTCCGGAAATACTGATTTCGGTCCATTTTTTGTCGGGTGGTATGAGAATCGCCAGAAAAGTCCAGATGAAACGAAGGACCGGGAAACCCTTATAGCATTCTTCTCCAAAATTTATATCTGTATTTCGGGTTCCGTGTCAAATTTCAAACACTAGCTATCGTATGGTTCGAAAATATAGATTTTGGTCCATTTTTGTCGAGGGGTGCGAAAATTGCCTGAAAAGTGCATATGAAATCGATGAGAAGATTCTTGTAGCATTCTTCTCCTAAATTTATAACTGAGTTTGGGGTTCTGCATCAGATTTCAAACACTACGCATCGTCTGATACGAAAATACGAATTTCGATCCATATTCTTCTCCAAAATTTATAAATGTGTTTTGGGTTCCGCGTCAAATTTCAAACACTAGCCCTCGTCTTGTTGGAAATTACGAATTTCGGTCCATTTTTGTCGGGGTGTACGAAAATTGCCCGGAAAGTCCAGATGAAATCGAGGACCAGGTCACCCTTATAGCATTCTTCTCCTAAATTATAAACAATGTTTCTCATTTCGGGTCAGATTTCAAACACTAGCCATCCTCTGGTATGAAAATACAGATTTTGGTCCATTTTTTTCGAAAGGGTAGGAATATTGCGCAAAAGGTCCAGATGAAATAGAGTCCGAGAGACCCTTATAACATTCTTTATCTCAATTTATAAATGTGTAACGGGTTCTGGGTCAGAATACAAACATAAGCCATCGTCTGGTTTGAAAATGCAGATTTCGGTCCATTTTAGTCGGGTGGCTCGAAAATCACTAGAAAAATCCTTAAGGCATTCTTCTCCTAAATATATAACAGTGTTTCGGGTTTCGCGTCAGATATCAAACACTTGCCATCGTCTGGTCCAAAAATACAAATTTCATTCCATTTTTGTCGAGGTGTACGAAAATCGCCCGAAAAGTCTAGATGACAAAAATGGACCGAAATCCGGCTAGTCCTCGATTTCATTCTGATAAAAGCTTCACAAAGTCCGTTATAGCATTCTTCTTCTAGCCTCGATTTCATATGGACTTTTCGGGCGATTTTTGTACCACACGACAAAAATGGACCGAAATCCATATTTTCGAACAAGACGATGGATAGTGTTCGAAATCTAAAGCGGAACATGAAACACATTTATAAATTTTGGATAACAATGCTATAAGAGTCTCCTGGTCCTCGATTTCATCTGGACATTTCAGGCGATTTTCGTGCTACCCTACTAAATTGGACCGAAATCCGTATTTTCGAACAAGATGATGGCTAATGTTTGAAATCTGAAGCAGAACCTGAAACACAGTTTTAAATTTAGAAGAAGAATGCTATAAGGGACTCTCGGTCCTCGATTTCATCTAGACTTTTCGGGCGAGTTTCGTACCCCTCGACAAACATTGACCAAAATATGTATTTTCGTAACAGATGATGGCTAGTGTTTGAAGTCTAATGCGGATCCCAAAACACGGTGATATATTAAGGGTTTCCCGGTCCTCGATTTCATTTGGACTTTTGGATCGTATTTGTAATACCTGACAAAAATGGACCGAAATCTGTATTTTCGGACCAGAAAAGGGAGAGTGTTTGAAATTTGACACGGAACCTGAAATAATGTTATAAATTTAGGAGAAGAATTCTATAAGGGTTTCCCGGTCCTCAATTTTATCTAGACTTTTCCGGAAATTTTCGGAGAAGAATGCTATAAATTTAGGAGAAGAATGCTGTAAGGGTCTCCTGGTCCTCGATTTCATCTGAACTTTTCGGGGGATTTTCGAACCACCAGACAAAATTGGACAAAAATCTGTATTTTCGCACCAAACAATGGCTAGTGTTTGAAATATGAAGCGTAAACCGATGCACAATTATAAATTATGGAGAAGAATCCGACTAGGGTTTCCCGGTCCTAGATTTCATCTGGTCTTTTCGAGCGATTTTCGTACCACCCGACTAAAATGGACCAAAATTTGTACTTTCGAACATAACGATGGTTAGTGTTTGAAATCTAGCACGGAACCCGAAACATAGTTATATATTTTGGAGAAGAATACTATAGGGTCTCCCGGTCATCAATTTCATTTGGACTTTTTGGGCGATTTTCATACCAACTAACTAAAATGGACTGAAATTCGTATTTTCAAACAAGACTATGAATAGTGTATGAAATCTGACGCGGAACCTGAAATACAATTATAAATTTAGAAGAAGAATGCTTTAAGGGTCTCCCTATCCTCGATTTCATCTGGACTTTTTGGGCGATTTACATACCACCCAACAAAAATGAACCAAAATTCGTATTTTCAGACCAGACGATGGCTGTTGTTTAAAATATGGAATGGAGCCCGAAAAACAGATATAAATTTTGGAGAAGAATGCTATAAGGGTCTCGTAGTCCTCGATTTCATCTGGACTTTTTCGGCAATTTTCGTACCACCTGACTAAAACGGACCGAAATTCGTATCTTCAAACAAAACGATGGTTAGTGTTTAAATCTGGCGCGGATCCCGAAACACCATGATAAATTTTGGAGAAGTATGCTATAAGGGTCTCCAGGTCCTGGATTTCATCTAGATTTTTTGGAGGATTTTCGTACCACCTGACTAAAATGGACCAAAATCGGTATTTTCGAACAAAATGATGGTTGGTGTTTGGAAACTGACACAGAACCCGAAACACAATTATAAATTTTGGAGAAGAATGCTATAAGGGTCTCTCGTACACATGACAAAAATGGACCAAAATTCATATTTTTGGACAAGCAATGCATAGTTTTTGTAATCTGACGCGGAATCTGAAACGAAGATAATAATAATATATAATAAATTAGAGTTGTCAAATAAAGTAATAATTACATATTTATTTGACAACTCTAAATGATATTACTATCTTCGTTATGCAGTCAAACCTTAAAATGAAGATTATAATAATATATAATAAATTAGAGTTGTCAAATAAAGTAATAATTACATATTTATTTGACAACTCTAAATGATATTACTATCTTTGTTATGCAGTGAAACCTTAAAATGAAGATAATAATAATATATATAATAAAATAAAATTATCAAATAAATTAATAATTACATATTTATTTGACAACTCTGTTTTATTTTACGTTATTATTATCTTCGTTTTGTAGTTGTACTAAACAACGAAAATAATAATAACATATAAAAAAATTGAGTTGGAAAACTAATATGTAATTATTAATTTATTTGACAACTCAATTTTATTATATGTTATTATTATCTTCATTATGCAGTAAAACTATATAACGAATATAATAATAACATTAAATAAAATAGAGTTGTTAAATAATGTAATAACTAAAAAGCATTCTTCTCCTAAATTTATAATTGTGTTTCTGGTCATATTTTGAACATTAGCCATCATTTGGTCTAAAAATACGAATTTCGTTCCATTTTTATCGGGTGGTACAAAAATTGCCTGAAAAGTATAGATGATATCGGTGATTGTCGTACCACCTTATTGCAGTCCATTTTTGTCAAGTGGTACGAAAAATGCCTGAAAATTCCCGATTAAATCGAGGACTGAGAGACTCTTATAGCATTCTTCTCTAAAATATATAACCATGTTTCAGGTTCCGCGCCAGAGTTCAAACACTAGCCATCGTCTGGTCCGAAAATACAGATGTTGGTCCATTTTTGTTGAGGGGTATGAAAGTCTCCCGAAAAGTCCAAATGAAATCGAGGACCGTGAGACCATTATAACTTGCTTCTCCAGAATTAATTACTGGTTTTTAGGTTCCGCCCCAGATTTCTAACACTTGCCATCGTCTAGTCCAAAAATATAGATTTCGGTCCTTTTTTGTCAAATGGTATGAAAATAGCCTGCAAAGTCCAGATGAAATCGAGGACCGAGAGACCCTTATAGCATTCTTCTCCAAAATTTATAATTGTGTTCCGAGTTATGTGTCAGATTTCAAACACTATCCATCGTTTTGTTCGAAAATACAGATTTGGGTTCATTTTAGTAGGGTGGTACGAAAATCGTCCAAAAAGTCCAGATGAAATCAAGGACCGGGAGACCTTTATAGCATTCCTCTCCAAAATTTATAATTGTGTTTTAGATTCCGCGACAGATTTCAAATACTAACCAGGAGACCCTTATAGCATTCTCCTCCAAAATTTATAACTGTTTTTCGGGCTCCGTACCTGATTTTAAACACTAGTCATCGTCTGGTTCGAAAATACGATTTTTGGTCCATTTTTGTTGGGTGGTACGAAAATCGCCCAAAACGTCCATATGAAATCGATGACCGGGAGACCCTTATAGCATTCTTCTTCTAAATTTATAGTTGTGTTTTAGGTTCCGCGTCAGATTTCAAACACTAGCCGTAGTCTTGTTCGAAAATACGAATTTCGGTCCATTTTAGTTAGGTGGTATGAAAATCGCCCTAAACGTCCAGATGAAATCGAAGACCGGGAGACCTGTATAGCATTCTTCTCCAAAATTTATAACTGTGTTTTGGGTTTCGCCCCAGATTTCAAACACTAACCATAGTTTGGTTCGAAAATACGAATTTCGGTCCATTTTAGTCGGAGGGTACGAAAATCGCTCGAAAAGTGTAGATGAAATCTAGGACCGAGAGACCCTTATAGCGTTCTTCTTCTAAATTTATAACTGTGTTTCTGGTTCCGTGTCAAATTTCAAACACTAGCCATCGTTTTGTACGAAAATACTTATAACTGTGTTTCATGTTTCGCGCTAGATTTCAAACACTAGCCATTGTTTGGTCTGAAAATACGAATTTCGGTCCATTTTTGTCGGGAGGTACAAAAATCTCCCTAAAAGACCAAATGAAATCGAGGACCAAGAAACCCTTATAGAATTCTTCTCCTAAATATATAACTTAGTTTCAGGTTCCGCCTCATATTTCAAACACTAGCAATTGTCTTGTTTGAAAATACGGATTTCGGTCCATTTTTGTCAAGTGGTACGAAAATCGCCTGAAAAGTGTCGATTAAATCCAGGACTGATAGACTGTTATAGCATTCTTCTGGATCAGGTTCCGCGCTAGATTTCAAACACTAGTCATCGTCTGGTCCGAAAATACAGATGTTGGTCCATTTTTGTCGAGGGGTACAAAAATCTCCTGAAAAATCCAAATGAAATCGAAAACCGTGAGGCCATTATAGCATTCTTCTGCAAAATTAATTATTGGTTTTTAGGTTCAGCGCCAGATTTCAAACACTTGCCATCGTTTGGACCGAGAGACCCTTATAGTATTCTTCTCCTAAATTTATAACTGTGTTATGAGTTCCGTGTCGGATTTCAAACACTAGCCATTGTTTTGTTCAAAAATACGAATTTCGGTCCATTTTAATTGGGTGGTATGAAAATCACCCGAAAATGTTTTACATTCCGGGTCAGATTTCAAACACCAGCCATCGTTTGGTTCGAAATATAGATCTTGGTCCATTTTTGTCGAGGTGTACGAAAATCGCCCCAAAAGTCCAAATGAAATCGACGACCGAGAGACCCTTGTAGAATTTTTCTTCTAAATTTATAATTGTATTTCGGGTTTCATGTAAAATTTCAAACACTAGCCATCGTCTAGTTCGAAAATACGAATTTCGGTCCATTTTTGTCGTGTGGTACGAAAATCGCCCTAAAAAACCAGATGAAATCGAGGACCAGGTGACCATTATAGCATTCTTCTCCTAAATTTATGAATGAGTTTCGAGGTCTGCCTTAGATTTAAAACACTAGCAATTGTCTTGTTCAGTCCTTAGATTTCAGTCCATTTTTGTCCTTAGATTTCAGTCCTTAGATTTCAGTCCTTAAAACACTGCCTTAGATTTCAGTCCATTTTTGTCGGCTGGTATGAAAGTTGCCCGAAAAGTCCAGATGAAATCGAGGACCGGGAGACCTTTATAACATTTTTCTCCTAAATTTATAACTGTGTTTCGGGATCTGTGTCAGATTTCATACACTAGCAATAATCTTGTTCGAAAATACGGATTTCGGTCCATTTTTTGTTGGGTGGTACGAAAATCACCCGAAAAGTCCAGATGAAACCAAGGACCGGGAGGCCTTGATTGCCTTGATCATATTTCAAACACTAGCCATCGTCTGGTCCGAAAAGATAGATTTCGGTCCTTTTTGTCGAGGGGTAAGACACCCTTATACCATCGTCGAGGACTCGCCATCGTCGAGGACCAAGACACCCTTATAACATTTGGGTTCCGCCTCAGATTTAAAACACTTGCCATCGTCGAGGACCAAGACACCCTTATAGCATTCTTCTCTTGAATTTATAACTCTGTTTCGGATTCCAAGTTAAAACACTAGCCATTGTCTGGTCCGAAAATAAAAAATTTGGTCCATTTTTGTCGAGGGATACAAAAATCGCCCGAAAAGTCCAGATGAAATCCACGACCGAGAGACCGTTATAGCATTCTTCTTCTAAATTTATAACTATATTACGGGTTCCGTATCAAATTTCAAACACTAGCAATCATCTAGTCCGAAAATACAGATTTCAATCAATTTTAGTCTAGTGGTATGAAAATTGCCCGAAAGGTCCAGATGAAATTGAGGACCGGGAAACCCTTATAGCATTATTCTTCTAAATTTATAATTGTGTTTTGGGATCTGCGTCAGATTTCAAACACTAACAATCATCTTATTAGAAAATACGGATTTCGGTCCATTTTAATCGGGTGGTACGTAAATCGCCTGAAAAGTCCAGATGAAATCGAGGACCTGGAGACCCTTATATCATTCTTCTCCACAATTTATAACCGTGTTTCGGGTTCCACGTCAGATTTCAAACACTAGCCATAATCTTTTTAGAAAATATGGATTTCGGTCCAATTTAGTTGGATCGGATGAAAATCGCCCAAAAAGTCCAGATGAAATCAAGGACCGGGAGACCCGTGTAGCATTCTTTTCCAAAATTTATAACTGTGTTCGGAGTTCCGCACTAGATTTCAACCACTAGCCAAAGTCTGGTTCGAAAATACATACTTTAGTCCATTTTTGTCGAGGGGTATGAAAATAGCCCGAAAAGACCAGATGAAATTGAGGACCGAGAGACCCATATAGCATTCTTTTCCCGAATTTATAAATGTGTTTAGGTTTCGCGCCAGATTTCAAACAATAGCCATCGTCTAGCTCGAAAAGACTAGATGAAATCGAGGACCGGAAGACCCTTATAGCATTCTTCTCCTAAATTTATTACTGAGTTTCGGGTTCCACCTTAGATTTCAAACACTAGCAATTGTCTTGTTCGAAAATACAAATTCCGGTCCATTTTTTGTCTGGTGATACGTAAAACACCCGAAAAGTCTAGATGAAATTGAGGACCGGGAGACCCTGATAGAATTCTTCTCCAAAATTTATTACTGGTTTTTACGTTCTGCGCCAGATTTCAAAAACATGCCATCGTCTGGTCCGAAAATATAGATTTTGGTCCTTTTTTGTTGAGGGGTAAGATAATCGCCTGAAAAGTCCAGGTGAAATCGAGGACCAGGAGACCCTTATAGCATTCTTCTCCTAAATTTATAATTGTGTTTTGGGCTCCGATTCAGATTTCAAATACTAGCCATCTCTTGTTCGAAAATACGGATAGGGTCTCTCGGTCTTCAATTTCATATGGACTTTTCGGGAGATTTTCGTACCACCCGAAAAAAATCGATAGACATTTGTTTTTTTGAACCAGGCGATGGTTAGTTTTTTAAATATGACACGGAACCCGAAATATTTTTATAAATTTAGGAGAAGAATGCAAGAAGGGTTTCCTGGTGCTCGATTTCGTTTGGACTTTTTAGGCGATTTTCGTACAACCTGACAAAAATGGACTGAAATCTGTGTTTTCGGACCAGACGATGGCTTGTATTAGAAATGTGATGCGGAACCCAAAACACAGTACGAAAATTTAGGAGAAGAATGCTAAAAGAGACTTCTGGTCCTCGATTTCGCCTACACATTTCGGGAGGTTTTTGTACCACCCGACTAAAATGGATTGATATCCATTTTTTCAAACAAGACGATGGATAGTTTTTGAAATCTGATGCGGAACTCGAAACACAATTATAAATTTAGATGAAGAATGCTATAAGGGTATCTCAGTCCTCGATTTCATTTGAACTTTTCGGGCGAGTATCGTACCACCCGACTAAAATGGACCAAAATTCGTAATTTCGAACAAGACGATGGCTAGTGTTTGAAATTTGACACGAAAACCGAAACACAGTTATAAATGTAGAAGTAGGATGCTATAAGGGACTCTCGATCCTCGATTTCAGACAAGACGATATTTTCAGACAAGACGATAACTAGTGTTTAAAATCTGACGCGAAATCTGAAACACTGTTATATATGAAGGATAAGAATAATATAAAGGTCGCTCAGTCCTCGATTTTATCTAGATTTTTCGTGCGATTTTCGTACCACAAAAAAATGGAATGAAATCCGTATTTTCGAACAAGATGATGGATAGTGTTTGAAAACTTACGCGGAAGCCGAAACACAATTATAAATTTAGAGAAGAATGCTATAAGAGTTTCCTGGTCCTCGATTTCATCTGGACATTTCATGTGATTTTCTTACCACCCGACTAAAATGGACCGATATCCGTATTTTCGAACAAGATGATGGCTATTGTTTGAAATCTGACGTGGAAACAGAAACACAATTATAAATTTAGAAGAAGAATATTATAAGGGTCTCTCGATTCGCGATTTCATCTGGACTTCTGGGGCGATTTTAGCACCACCCGACAAAAATGGACCAAAATCCGTATTTTCGAACAAGACGATGGATAGTGCATGAAAACTGATGCGGAACCTGAAACACAATTATAAATTTAGGAGAAAAATGCTATAAGAGTCTCCTAATCCTCAATTTCATCAGGACATTTCGAGCGATTTACGTATCACCCGACTAAAATGGACAGATATCCGCATTTTCGAACAAGATGATGGCTATTGTTTAAAATCTACGCGGATACCGAAACACAATTATAAATTTAGAAAAAGAATGCAATAAGGGTCTCTCAGTCCTCGATTTCATCTGGACATTTGGGGCGATTTTCGTACCACTCGACAAAAATGGACCGAAATCCCTATTTTCGACCAAGACGATGGATAGTGTTTAAAACTGACGCAAAACCCGAAAATATAGTTATAAATTTAGGAGAAGAATGCTATAAGAGTCTCCTGTTCCTCGATTTCATCTGGACATTTCGGGAGATTTTTGTACCACCTGACTAAAATGGACTGATGTTCTTGTTTTTGAACTAAATGATGGCTAGTGTTTGAAATCTGCACGGAACCCGCAACACAGTTACAAATTTAGAAGAACAATGCTATAATGGTCTATCGGTCCTCGATTTCATTTGAAATTTTCGGGTGATTTTTGTATCCCTCTACAAAAGTGGACCAAAATCTGTATTTTTGGACCAGACAATGGCTTGTGTTTGAAATCTGATACGGGTCTCCCGGTCCTCGATTTCATCTCGACTATTCGGCGATTTTTATACCACCTTACAAAAATGGACCAAAATCCGTATTTTCGAACAAGACGATGGATAGTGTTTGAAATCAGATCCGAAATTCGAAACATAGTTATAAATTAAAAGAAGAATCCTATAAGGTGTTGGAAAAATATGACTTCTTTTGATTAAGAATAAGAGAATTAAGATCAAATTCAACGTGTTCAATTTTAATTCCTATGTTAACTATGCAAGATTCATACACAAAGTACACAACGGAAATATTAGATCGCATACAAGATGAATATGAAAAGTAAAGAGATAAGGGATAGAGAGATAGCACCAAGATATATCCTGGTTCAGCTGTCAGTATGACAGCCTACATCCAGTCCTGAAATCCAACTGGATTTCAGCCTTTTTTCAATAGAAAGAATTGAGACCCTTTTACAGATTTGTCCAGCTTCCTCATCTTCAGAATCATCAGATGAATCTTCATCATTGTCGTTCCAGGCAAAGTAAGCTCTCTTTGTTGAAGGTTGTTGATCCTTTCTTTGGTCTTTACATGCTTGTTTTTGTTCTGCAGTTTATAACACTTAGATCTGATGTGACCTGTTTTACCACATTCATAGCAAGTTATGACTTTGCTATCATTGGTATCACTTTTGCTGAAGCCTTTAGTCTTTGAATTATGTGGTTTTTCTTGACTGGCTTCCTTTCTTTTTCAAAAGTTTCTTGAATTTTCTGACCAACATCCCTATCTTAGGCTCTTCATCAGATTCACTTTCTGAATCATCAGTATCTGGTTCAGATTTTTCTTTGTGAGTTTGAGCCTTCAGTGAAAGTCCTTTGCTTTTCCTGATAGATTGTTCTGACTCATTCAATCTGTGCAATTCCATCTCATGTTCCCTGAGCTTTCCAAATAATGTTGTAATAGTCATGTTTGCCAGGTCCTTTGATTTAGCAATGGCAGTGATTTGGGTTGCCATTCTCTGGTCAACACCTCATTACTTTTCCTATTTGTTGCTCGTTGTCTATAGCTTTTCCAGGGGCATGAAGATTGTTGATGATGTGTGTAAACCTTGTCTGCAGGTCACTGATGATTCATCCTTCTTCATGTTGAACAATTCATACTCGTGCATGAGAGTATTTATTCTGGCCCTTCTGACATCTGTGGTGCCTTCTGTGTTTTTCCTGAAGAGTATCCCACATTTCCTTTGCAGATTTGCAGTTTGACACCCTAAAGAATTCTTCTGCACACAAAGCAGATGTTATAATATTCTTGGCCTTAGCATTATAACCAACTTTCTTTTTGTCATCATTAGACCAATCAGATCTTGGTTTGATGATGATGGGTGATCCCTCAGTGCCTGCAAATTTAGGCACGTAGGGACCATTACTCCACTGCCTCTAAGATGTCCAGTCCACATGCTTCTAGAAAGACGAGCATCCTCTCTTTCCAGTACATGTATGCTGTGCCATTAAAGGCAGGGGGTCTGGTTAGAAATGCCCCTTCTCCTAGGAAATCTAAAGAAGTCATGTTCTTTTATGAGTTTTTCTCTAAAAAAGTTAGGCTATGATACCAATTGTTGGAAAAATATGACTTCTTTTGATTAAGAATAAGAGAATTAAGATCAAATCCAACGTGTTCAATTTTAATTCCTATGTTAACTATGCAAGATTCATACACAAAGTACACAACGGAAATATTAGATCGCATACAAGATGAATATGAAAAGTAAAGAGATAAGGGATAGAGAGATAGCACCAAGATATATCCTGGTTCAGCTGTCAGTATGACAGCCTACATCCAGTCCTGAAATCCAACTGGATTTCAGCCTTTTTTCAATAGAAAGAATTGAGACCCTTTTACAGATTTGTCCAGCTTCCTCATCTTCAGAATCATCAGATGAATCTTCATCATTGTCGTTCCAGGCAAAGTAAGCTCTCTTTGTTGAAGGTTGTTGATCCTTTCCTTTGGTCTTTACATGCTTGTTTTTGTTCTGCAGTTTATAACACTTAGATCTGATGTGACCTGTTTTACCACATTCATAGCAAGTTATGACTTTGCTATCATTGGTATCACTTTTGCTGAAGCCTTTAGTCTTTGAATTATGTGGTTTTCTTGACTGGCTTCCTTTCTTTTTCAAAAGTTTCTTGAATTTTCTGACCAACATCCCTATCTTAGGCTCTTCATCAGATTCACTTTCTGAATCATCAGTATCTGGTTCAGATTTTTCTTTGTGAGTTTGAGCCTTCAGTGAAAGTCCTTTGCTTTTCCTGATAGATTGTTCTGACTCATTCAATCTGTGCAATTCCATCTCATGTTCCCTGAGCTTTCCAAATAATGTTGTAATAGTCATGTTTGCCAGGTCCTTTGATTTAGCAATGGCAGTGATTTTGGGTTGCCATTCTCTGGTCAACACCTCATTACTTTTCCTATTTGTTGCTCGTTGTCTATAGCTTTTCCTAGGGCATGAAGATTGTTGATGATGTGTGTAAACCTTGTCTGCAGGTCACTGATTGATTCATCCTTCTTCATGTTGAACAATTCATACTCGTGCATGAGAGTATTTATTCTGGCCCTTCTGACATCTGTGGTGCCTTCATGTGTTTCCTGAAGAGTATCCCACATTTCCTTTGCAGATTTGCAGTTTGACACCCTAAAGAATTCTTCTGCACACAAAGCAGATGTTATAATATTCTTGGCCTTAGCATTATAACCAACTTTCTTTTTGTCATCATTAGACCAATCAGATCTTGGTTTGATGATGATGGGTGATCCCTCAGTGCCTGCAATTTTAGGCACGTAGGGACCATTCTCCACTGCCTCTAAGATGTCCAGTCCACATGCTTCTAGAAAGACGAGCATCCTCTCTTTCCAGTACATGTATGCTGTGCCATTAAAGGCAGGGGTCTGGTTAGAAATGCCCCTTCTCCTAGGAAATCTAAAGAAGTCATGTTCTTTTATGAGTTTTCTCTAAAAAAGTTAGGCTCTGATACCAATTGTTGGAAAAATATGACTTCTTTTGATTAAGAATAAGAGAATTAAGATCAAATCCAACGTGTTCAATTTTAATTCCTATGTTAACTATGCAAGATTCATACACAAAGTACACAACGGAAATATTAGATCGCATACAAGATGAATATGAAAAGTAAAAGAGATAAGGGATAGAGAGATAGCACCAAGATATATCCTGGTTCAGCTGTCAGTATGACAGCCTACATCCAGTCCTGAAATCCAACTGGATTTCAGCCTTTTTTCAATAGAAAGAATTGAGACCCTTTTACAGATTTGTCCAGCTTCCTCCTCATCTTCAGAATCATCAGATGAATCTTCATCATTGTCGTTCCAGGCAAAGTAAGCTCTCTTTGTTGAGGTTGTTGATCCTTTCCTTTGGTCTTTACCAGCTTGTTTTGTTCTGCAGTTTATTACAACTCAGATCTGTGTGTGACCTGTTTAACCACATTCATAGCAATTATGACTGCTATCATTGGTATCACTTTTGCTGAACAAAAGTAGTCTTTGAATTATGTGGTTTTCTTGTGTGTGGCTTCCTTTTTTTTCAAAAGTTTCTTGAATTTTCTGACCAAACATCCCTATCTCAGGCTCTTGTGCAAGATTCACTTTCTGAATCACGTATCTGGTTCAGATTTTTATTTGTGATTTGAGCCTTCAGTGAAAGTTCCTTTGTTTTTCCTGATAGATTGTTCTGACTCATTCAATCTGTGCAAATCCATCTCATGTTTCCCTGAGCTTTCCAAATAATGTTGTAATAGTCATGTTTGCCAGGTCCTTTGATTTAGCAATGGCAGTGATTTTGGGTTGCCATTCTCTCTGGTCAAACACCTCGATTACTTTTCCTATTTGTTGCTCGTTGTCTATAGCTTTTCCTAGGGCATGAAGATTGTTGATGATGTGTGTAAACGATTGTCTGCAGGTCACTGATTGATTCATCCTTCTTCATGTTGAACAATTCGATACTCGTGCATGAGAGTATTTATTCTGGCCCTTCTGACATCTGTGGTGCTCAATGTGTTTCCTGAAGAGTATCCCACGATTCCTTTGCAGATTTGCAGTTTTGACACCCTAAAGAATTCCAATGCACACAAAGCAGATGTATATAATATTTCTGAGCCTTAGATTATAACCAACTTTCTTTTTGGTCATCATTAGACCAATCAGATCTTGGTTGATGATGAGTGATGGGTGATCCTCAGTGCCTGCAATTTTAGGCACGTAGGGACCATTCTCCACTGCCTCTAAGATGTCCAGTCCACATGCTTCTAGAAAGACGAGCATCCTCTCTTTCCAGTACATGTATGCTGTGCCATTAAAGCAGGGGGTCTGGTTAGAAATGCCCCTTCTCCTAGGAAATCTAAAGAAGTCATGTTCTTTTATGAGTTTTTCTCTAAAAAAGTTAGGCTCTGATACCAATTGTTGGAAAAATATGACTTCTTTTGATTAAGAATAAGAGAATTAAGATCAAATCCAACGTGTTCAATTTTAATTCCTATGTTAACTATTCAAGATTCATACACAAAGTACACAGCGGAAATATTAGATCGCATACAAGATGAATATGAAAAGTAAAGAGATAAGGGATAGAGAGATAGCACCAAGATTTATCCTGGTTCAGCTGTCAGAATGACAACCTACATCCAGTCCTGAAATCCAACTGGATTTCAGCCTTTTTCAATAGAAAGAATTGAGACCTTTTACAGGATTTGTCCAGCTTCCTCGAAGCATATCTATCTAACTCAAACTCTCTTCTATTTCTCAACCCCTTGATCCTTGCAGTCAATCGTCAAACATACACAAGATCAAGTGAAGCTCCTTCTTGATGATCCTACATCAACGAAGATCGCCACAGTTTCTAAACTGGATTTTCCAATCCTTTAATTACAAAGAGTTGTGTTTTTCAAGAATTAAAGATGTACAAAGATTTGACTCAAATCACTATTTTGGTTCTCACACACAAAAGTATTTTGGGCTATGAATGTTTGTGTGTGTGTGTGTGTGAAAAACTTTTCTGTCAAAAGTGTTTATCAAGTGATTGTCAAAGATTATGAAAAGTATGCAAAAGTTTTGTGCAAAGTTATTTTAAAAAACGTTTGAATCAACTTATATATATTCAAAGAAAACACCAGGACAATCGATTTCCTAATCGATTTTCGCAGGTCTTGTTTTTCTTGAATCTTGAATCATATAAGCATGAATCGATTTGCCAATCGATTCTTTTAATACATTAATCAGAACTGGAACTATGATTTTATCCAAATCGATTGAGTAATCGATTATAGGTGTTTTGATTCAACAACGAAATCAAAACAATCGATTCCTCAGTCGACTTCATAATCGATTTGGCACTTAGCTGAAACCTTTCTGTAACTTGAACATTTTCTTCAATCGATTGTGCTGATCATAGTGACTCAGACTTTTCCATCAATCGATTTGCCAATCGATTGTGCTTGTTACATAACCTCAGCTATTTTGACGAAATCTATTTGCCAATCGATTTGATCAAAGTTGTTCTGATGAATGATTAATCTGCAATCGATTGCCTAATCGATTGCTTCAAACTTGGATTTTAAGAAAACTAAATCAATTGATGTCCCAATCGATTTGTTGCATCAAAGAACTTTAAACTTGATTTTAAACTTGGTCTCAATCGATTTGGTAATCGATTGTTCCCATAACTGGTTGTTTCTGTGACTTGCTAAATCGATTGCTCAATGGATTGCCCAATCGATTGTCTAATCGATTGATTTTATCCCAGAACTCAGGTTTCACTTAAAAACATTTATTCAATCGATTCCTCAATCGATTGATGTAATGAAAACACTTGTTCTGAGTTAGACAATCGATTTATCAATCGATTCATCAATTGACTTTTTGGTTGATTGATTTTTATTCATAGGCAAAGACTTAAGTGTGAGACCATAGTGATTAGTCTACTAAACTTATTATTAAGACACTTAATTAACACTATACAATTTTTGCGTCTTTCTCAAGTGCATCCTCCAACTTTGGTTGATTCCTTGAGTTGCAAGCTATTGTTCCAAGTGTGTGGTGTCTTCTTGTTTGCCTGAAATATTTCACAATTCAAAACATTAGATCAATCAAATATTTCACATGTACTGTGTGTTTGGGAATTAAATCAAAAGCATGATCAGGGAAGCTCATGACTTACATAAGGGACTATGGGTCCTCTATTTCATCTAAACTTTTCGGGCGATTTCTTACCCCTCGACAAAAATGGATCAAAATCTGTATTTTCAAATCAGACAATGGCTAGTGTTTGAAATCTGACGCGGAACCTGAAACACTATTATATATTTAGGAGAACAATGTTAAACGGGTCTCTCGGTCCTCGATTTCATCTAGAATTTTCAGGTGATTTTCGTACCACCCGACAAAAATGGTTAGTTTTTTATCGAACGAGACGATGGTTAGTTTTTTAAATCTGACGCGACACCCGAAATACAATTATAAATTTTGGAGAAGAATGCAATAAGGGTTCCTAGAGCTCGATTTCATTTGGAATTTTCGAGCGATTTTCGTACTACCCAACAAATATGGACGAAATCAGTATTTTCGAACAAAATGATGGATAGTATTTGAAATCTGACGCGGAACCCGAAACACAATTATATATTTAGGAGAATAATGTTATAAAGAGACTTATGGTCCTCGATTTTCATTGGACATTTCAGGCGATTTCGTCCACCCGATTACAATGGACCGAAATCCATATTTTCGAACAAGACGATGGCTAGTGTATGCGAATCTGACGCAAAACCGAAACATAGTTATAAATTTAGAAGAAGAATAATATAAGGGTCTCTCGATCCTCGATTTCATATGGACATTTTGGGGGATTTTATTACTCCTCGACAAAAATTGACTAAAATCTGTATTTTTGGACCAAACGATCGCTAGTGTTTGAAATCTAACGTGGAACCCAAAATACTGTTATATATTAATGAGAAGAATGATATAAGGCTCCCTCAATCCTCGATTTCATCTGGACTTTTCGGGCAATTTTCGTACCACACGACAAAAATGGACGGAAATCTGTAT
This sequence comes from Cicer echinospermum, assembly GCA_002896215.2. Classification (NCBI taxonomy): domain Eukaryota; kingdom Viridiplantae; phylum Streptophyta; class Magnoliopsida; order Fabales; family Fabaceae; genus Cicer; species Cicer echinospermum. The sequence continues at coordinate 11,759,309 of PGTU02000004.1, forward strand.
TTTCAAACCCGAAACACTGTTATATATTTAGGAGAAGAATGTTGTAAGGGTCTCTCTATCCTCGATTTCATTTGTACTTTTCGGGCGATTTTTGTACCACCCGACAAAAATGGACAAAAATATGTATTTTCAGACCAGACGAGGGCTAGTGTTCCAAATTTGACGCCTAACAAAAAATGGACTGAAATTTGTATTTTCGAACCAGAAGAAGGCTAGTGTATGAAATTTGACGGGGAACTTGAAATACTGTTATAAATTTAGGAGAAGAATGCTATAATGGATTCCCGGTCTTGATTTCATCTGGACTTTTCGGGCGATTTTCGTACCACCAGACAAAATTGAAAGAAATCTGTATTTTCGAACAAGACGATGGTTAGTGTTTTGAAATCTGACGCGGAACCCGAAACACACAGTTATAAATTTAGGAGAAGAATGCTATATAAGAGACTCATGTCCTCGATTTTTATTTGGGACATTTCAGGCGATTCTGAAATTCGTATTTTCGAAACAATAACGATGGCTAGTGTTTGAAATCTGACGCGGGAAACAGAATAACAGTTATAAAATTAAGAAGAAGAATTCTATAAGGGTCTCCAGGTCAAAAATTCTATTTGAGGGATTTTCATACTTCTCGCCAAAAATTGACCAAAATTTGTATTTTTGGACCTGACGGTTGCAAGTGTTTGAAATCTAATGTGGAACCCAAAAGTAATGATAAGAATGATATAAGGCTCGCTCAATCCTCGATTTTATCTGGACTTTTCGGGCATTTTTGTACCACACGACAAAAATTGACCAAAATCCGTATTTTTGAACCCGAAACACTGTTATATATTTAGGAGAAGAATGTTGTAAGGGCCTCTCGGTCATCGATTTCATAATGGACTTTTAGGGCCATTTTGTGTACAACCCGACAAAATGGACTAAAATCTGTATTTTTTAGACCAGACGAGGGCTAGTGTTCCAAATTGACGCGGAAACCAAAACACAGTTTATAAATTTTGGAGAAGATGCTATAGATGGTCTCCGGTCCTCGATTTCATTTGGACTTTTAGGGCAATTTTTTCGTGCCACCCGACTAAAATGGACGATATAACGTATTTCGAACAAGATGATGAATAGTGTTTGAAATCTGACGTGGAACCCGTAACACATTTATAAAATTTAGACAGAATGCTATAAAGGGTTCTCTCAATCACGATTTCATCACGACTTTTCGGGCAATTTTCGTACCCCTCGACAAAAATGGACCAATATCTGTATTTTTCTGATCAAACGATGGCTAATGTTTGAAATCCGTAAATATGGTTAGTGTTGGACCAATATTTGTGAATATGTAGTTATATGAAAAATGGACTGAAATTCGTAATTTCGGAGCAGACGATGGCTAGTGTTTAAAATTTGACATGGAATCCAAAACACTGTTATTTATTTAGGAGAAGAATGCTATAGGGTATCCCGATCCTCGATTTCATCTGGACTTTTCGGGCGATTTTCATACGATCCAAACAAAATGGACTGAAATTCGTATTTTCGAAAAAGACTATGGCTTGTGTTTGAAATTTGACGCGGGACCCGAAACACAGTTATAAATTTTAGAGAAGAATGATATAAGGGTCTCCCGGCCCTAGATTTCATCTTGACTTTTCTGACTACTTTCGTATTACCAGACTAAAATGGACCAAAATCCATATTTTCGAACAAGACGATTGTTAGTGTTTCAAAATCTGATGCAGAACACGAAAAAACGGTTATAAAATTAGAAGAAGATGCTATAGGGTCCTCGGTCTTGATTTCAGCTGGACTTTTCGGGCGAATTTTCCGTACTAACCGACTGAAATGGACTGAAATCCGTATTTTTGAACAAGGCCGATGGCTAGTTTTTGAATCTACGTGGAACCCGATACACATTTTAAATTTAGATGAAGAATCCTATCAGGTCTAAGTCCTCGATTTCAATGTGTACTTTACGGGCGATTTTCTTATCTTTTCGAAAAAAGATGAACCGACATCTATTATTAGGATTAGATGATGGCTAGTGTTTGAAATCGATGCCGAAACCGAAACACGATTTCATCTGGACTTTTCGGGTGATTTTTCTTAACTCGACAAAAATGGACCGAAATCCGTATTTTCGGACCAGACAATGGCTAGTGTTTAAAATCAATCAATAGAGCCCAAAAACAGTTTAATTTACAAAGAATTCTTATATGGTCTCAAGGTCTCGATTTCATATGAACTTTTCAGGCAATATTCGTACCATCCCGACCAAATTGGACAGAAATCCGTATTTTTTGACAAGACATGGCTAGTATTTGAAATATGATGCCGAACTCGAAAACATTTATAAATTTGGAGAAGAATGCTATAAGGTCTCTAGGTCCTCGATTTGTTCTAAACTTTACGGGCAATTTTCTTACCACCAGACCAAAATGGACCGAAATCCGTATTTTCGGACAAGACGATGGCTAGTGTTTTGAAATCGGACACAGAACTCGAAACAAATAAAAATAATTTGGAGAAGAATGCTATAGGTCTCCCAGTCCTCGATTTCATCTGGACTTTCGGTTCGCATTTTTGTACCACCCGATAAAATGGACCGAAATTCGTATTTTTCGATAAAATAAATGAGTGTTTGAAATCTGGCACGAACCTACGAACACAGTATATATTTTGGAGAAAAATGCTATAAGGGTCTCCCGATCCTGCGATTACATTTGGACTTTTTGGCGATTTTATACACTTGACTAAAATGGACTAATTCGTATTTTCGCAAGACTATGGCAGTGTTTGAAATCTGACACGGAACTGAAAACAAGTTATAAATTTAAGAAGAGAATATTGGTAGGGTTTCCGGTCCTCAGATTTCATTATGGATTTGGGCAATTTCGTAGCAGCACGCCAACAAATGAACTCAAATTCGATTACTTTCGGACAGACGATGGATATTGTGTAAAATGGCGGTGAAGCCATAAAACAGTTATACATATTGGAGATGATGCTATAAGGGTTTCCTGGTGCGTCGATTTCGTTAAGACTTTTCCAGCTATTTTCGTACCACCCGACTAATGGACTGAAATTCGTATCTTCACACAAGCGATGGTTAAGTGTTTGAAATCTGTCGCGGAACCGTAACAAAATATAAATTTTGGAGAATATCAATTAGAGTCTCCTGTCCTCGATTACATCTGGATTTTTGGACAATTTTCGTACATCGACAACAATGGACGCAAAATTGTATTTTCGACAACGATAGGTTTGGTTCGGTAATCTGACACGGAACCCAAACACAGTTATAATTTAGGAGAGAATGCTATAAGGTTTCTCGAACACAAGAAAAAAATGGACCCAAATTCGTATTTCGAACAAGAATGGATGGTGTTTGAAATCTGATGCGGAACCCGAATCACATTTATAAATTTATGGAGACGAATGCCAAAGAGTCTCTTGGTCTAATTTCATCTGACTTTTCGGGGTATTTCGTACAGAGGCGATGACTAGTGTTTGAAATCTGGCGCCGAACCCGAAACAAGTATAAATTTTGGTGAAGAATGCTATATGGTCTCGCGTCCTAATTTAATTTGGACTTTTCGAACACGTTTTGTACCGCTCGAATAAAAGATGGGACTCAACATTTGTATATTCGGACCAGACGGTCCTCGATTTCATCGGGAGTTTTCGAGCGATTTTCATACCGCCCGACTAAAATGGACCAAAATCTGTATTTTCAAAAAAGATGATGGCAGTGTTTGAATCTGATGGAACCCAAAAGATTAATTAAAATTAGAAAAAAAATGATAGAAGGGCACCTCTCGGGTCCTGGTTCATTGGACTTATTTTTGGAGACGTTTTCGTACCACTTCCATTAAAAAGGGCCAAAATCAGTATTTTCAGGACCAGACGATGGCTAGATGTTTGAAAATGGCGATAGAGTACAAAAATACAATTATAAATTTTGGAGAAGCATGCTAATAAGGGTCTCCCTGTACTCTTAGTTTCAATTGGACTTTTTGGCAAATTTTCGTCGTACCACCGACAAAAATGGACCAAAGTCCTAGTTTCAAACAAACGGATGGTTAGTGTTGAAATATTAAAACGGAGGAACCTGAAACACAGTTATAAGTTTAGAAGAAGAATGCCTATAAGGGTCTTGTGGTCCTCGAATTTTCATCTGACTTTTGGTGCATTTTTGTATCACCGACAAAAATCACCAGAAATCCGTATTTCAAACATGACGATGGCTATGTTTGAATTCTGATGCGGAACCTGAACACAGTTATAAATTTTTGGAAGAATGCTATAAGGGTCTCCTGGTCCTCGATTTCATCTAGTCTTTTTCCGGTGAATTTCATACCACCCGACAAAACTAGACTGAAAATCGTATTTTTAGACCACACGATAGCTAATGCTTGAAATAAGGCGCGTAACCCGAAACACAGTTATAAATTTTGGGGAAGAATGCTATAATGGTCTCCCGGCCTGCGATTTCATATGGAATTTTCGGGTGATTTTCGTACCACCCGACTAAAATAGACCGAAATCCGTATTTTTGAACAAGACGATGGCTAGTGTTTGAAATATAAGGCGGAACCCGAAACAAAGTTAGAGTGTCGATATGCCCAAGAAGTCCTAAAGTAGGGTCGGGATAACTTAATAGAATTCCTCTCCTATATTTAAGACTGTGTTCGGGTTCGGTCAGATTTCAAACCTAGCCATCGTCCTGGTCAAAAAACGGTTTTCTTCGAATCCATTTTTGTTGTTTGGTACGGTTTTCCAAACACTACCCATCACTTTGTAAAAAATAATAATTTGGTCCATTTTTGGTCGGGTGCTACGATTTTTCGCCCGATAAAAGTCCAAATGATATCGAGCACTGTAGAACCTTATAGCATTACTCTCCTAAATTTAAAAATTGTGATTTCGGGTTTCGAGTTTCGGATTAATGAATTCACAAACTAGCCCATCATCCTGGTTCATAAATATGATTTCAAAATAATAATAACATATAACAAATTGAGTAGTAAAATAAATATGTAGTTATAAGTTATTATATTTTTGTTATTTAATACAAACTACAAAACGAGATAATAATAAGGTATAATAACAGAAGGTTGTCAATAAATATGTAATTATTAATTTATTTGACAATTTCTATTTTAATGTTATTATAATAAGTTTATAAAACGAAGATAATAATTAATTATAATAAATTTGATTTGTCAAATAAAGTAATAATTATATATTTTTGACACTCTATTTTTTAAATGTATTACTATCTTCGTATGTAGTCCAAACTTAAAATGAAGATATAATAACATATAATAAATAGAATTATCGCAATAAATTAATAATTTCATATTTATTGTGACAGAACGTTTATTTACTTATTATTATCTCGTTTGTAGTTGTAGCGCTATTAACGGAAAATAAAATAAACTATAACCAAATGAGTTTTAAATTAATATGTAATATTACTTTATTGACAACTCCTATTTAATTATATGATAATTATTATCTTCTTTATGTAGTAAAAACTATAAATCAAATATAATAATAACATTAATAAAATAAGTTTTCAAATAATGTAATATTAAAAAAGCATCTTCTCCAAATTTATAATGTGTTTCGGGTCATATTTGAACATTAAGCGCATCATTTGGTCTAAAAAATACAATTTCATTCCCATTTCTTTGGTCGGTGGTAATGAAGTGCCTGAAAAGTCTAGGTGAAATCGGGGATTTGTACCACTTCGATTTCGGTCCATTTTAGATAGGTGGTACGAAAATCGCATTAAAGATCCCAGATGAAATCGAGGACTGAGAGGACTCCTATAGCGTTATTCTTCTCCTAAAATTTATAACCATGTATCTCGTTCCGCGCCAGATATCTAACATAGCATCATTTGGTCCAAAACACTAGATGTTGGTCCTATTTTTGTCGAGTGGTAACGAAATCCTGCGAAAAGTCCAAATGAAATTTAGGACCGGAGACCATTATAGCATTCTTCCCACAATTTATAACTTGTTTCGGGTTCCCGCCAGATTTCAAAACCTATCCATCGTCTATCCAAAATACAGCATTTTGGGTCATTATCCGTCGATGGGTACGAAGTGGCTCCCGAAAATTCCAAATGAAATCGAGTCTGAGACATTTAGATCTTGTTTAATTTTAGTGTTAGTTTTAGATGAACAGTACCATCGTCTTTTCGAAAATACGATTTCGGTCCAATTTTAGTGGGTGGTAAAAATCGCCCAAAAGTCCAGATGAAATCGAGGACCGGTGAGACCATTATAGCATTCTTCTCCTAAAAATTTATAATTGTGGTTCCAGATTCCGTGACAGATTCAAAACACTAGATCGTCTGGTCCGAAAATATGAATTTTTGGTTCTATTTTTGTTCCGTGTGGTACAAAAGTCGCCCTAAAAGACGCAGATGAAATCGAGGACCAGAAAACTCTTATATACGCATTGTACCTGAATTTGTAATTGTGTTCGGGATCCGGTAGATTTCAAAAATTGGCCACGTTTGGTCCGAAAATACAAGAACTTGGTCCATTATCATCGAAGGGTACGAAATCGCCTGAAAAGTAGGATGAAATCCAGGATCAAAATGGCCCTTATAGAATCTTCTTCTAAATTTATGAACTGTGTTTCGGTTCCGCTCAGATTCAACACAAGCCAGTGTCTTGTCGAAAATACGAATTTTCGGTCAATTTTATCAGGTGGTACAAATTGCGCCGAAAATCCAATGAAATCGAGGAACGGGAGACCATTATAGATTCTTCTCAAAATTTTATAATTGTGTTTCAGGTCTGCGCCAGATATCAAACATTAGCCACGTTTGGTCGGAAAAATACGATTTTCTCGGTCTATTTTTGTCAAGTGGTACAAAATTGCCGAAAGACCAGATGAAAGTTGAGACACAGGAACCCTTATAGCATTCATTCTAAAATTTATAACTGTGTTTCTGGGTTCCGCATCAAATTGAAACACTAGCCATCGATCGTTTTTTTGTCGGGTGATACAAAATCCCTAAAACGTCTAGATGAATCGAGGACCAGGAGACCCTTATAGCATCTTCTCCAAATTTGGGTAACTATGTTTTCGGGTTCACGTCTTAATAATTTCAAAACTAAGTATTGGTTTTGTCCAGAAACTACGGACTTTGGTTTAATTTGTTTGGTGGTACAAAATTGCCCAAAAAGTCCAGATGAAACCGAGTACTGGAGACCCTTATAAAGCATTTTCTCAATTTTTTTATCACTGTGTTTCCCAGGTTCTACGCCAGATCCAAACAACATAGCCATCAGTCTGGTTTGAAAATACGATTTTGGTCCTTTTTTGTGGGGGTACGAAAAATCCCCGAAAGTCTCAGATGGAAATGAAGACCGAAGTCCTTTATCATTCTTCTTTCAATTATAATTTTCTTTCGGGTTCCGCGTCAGATTTTAAACACTAGCCATCATGGTTTTCAAAAATAACGGATTGTCGGTCCATTTAAGTCGGGTGGTACAAAAAATCGCACGAAAAGTCCCCGATGAAATCGAGGACCGAGAGAACCCTTATACGCATTCTTTTCTAAAATTTATAACTAGTTGTCAGGTTCTGCTGCCAAGATTTTCAAACAATAGCCATCGTCTTGTACAAAAACCCAAAAAGTCTAGATAAATCGAGGACTAGGGAGACTCTTATAGCATTCTTCTCCTAAACTTATAAATGTGATTCGGTTCCACGTAAGATTTCAAAACCTATCCATTGCTTGTTCGAAAATACGAAATTTGATCATTTTTGTCATGGTGTATGAGAGACCCTTATAGCATTCTCCAAGATTTGTAAATTGTGGTTTCGGGTTCTGTGTCATATCCCAAAATCACAACCATTTGTTTTGTTCGAAAATACAGATTTTGGTCGTTTTAAGTCGGATGGTACGAAAATCGTCTAAAAAATCCCAGATGAAATCGAGACATAGATGATCCAAAAATTTTAATTTGTGTTTTCGAAGTTCCGCGCCAGAGTTCAAACAACTAACCATCGTTTTGTTTTGAAGACACAAATTTCGGTCATTTTAGTTGGGTGGTACGAAAATCGCTGAAAATTCCATAATGAAATCGAGGACCAGGAGACCTTTATAGGCATCTTCTCCCAAAATTTAATAACTATTTTTTCGGCTCCGCCTCAGATTTTAAACCTAGCCATCGTCTGGTCTGAAAATAAACGAATTTCGTTCATTTTTGTTGGGTGGTACAATTTCCCAAAAAGTCATGAAATCGAGGCTAGGCACCCTTACATCATTCTTGTTCTAAATTTATAACTAAATTTTCAAGTTACGTGTCAAATTTCAACACTAGCCATAATCTTGTTCGAAAATACTAAATTGAGGTACGTTTTGTTGGTGGTATGAAAATAACCGAAAAGGTCCAGATGAAATCAAGGACGCGGAGACCCTTATGGCATCTTCTCCATAATTTATAATTGTGTTTCTTGTTTCGTGCCAGATTTTCAAACATTAACCATCGTTGTTTTTGTTCAAAAATACGAATTTCGGTCCAATTTAGTCAGAGGTACGAAAATCGTAACGAAAAGTCCAGATCAAATCGTGGATTGGGAGACCCTTATATCATTCTCTCCAAAAATTTATAAACTTTTGTTTCGGATTCCGCGTCAAAATTCAAACAGCTAAGCCATCATCTGGTACGAAATAACAGATTTTGACAATTTTTCGATCGGTACGACATTGGACTAAAGTATAGGTAAATCAAGACCAGAGACCCTTATAAGCATTCTTCTCAATATTAAAAACTGTGTTTCAATTCTGCGTCAAAGTTCACACTTAGAAACAATCGTCTTGGTTTCGAAAACTTGATTCGGTCTATTTTTGTCGGGTGTTAACGATAACTCCCAAAAGTCAAATGAAATCGAGAAATGGGAGACCCTTTATAGCATTCTTCCCAGAACATTAGTGTGTTTCAGTTCTGCGTCAGATTTCCAAGCCCTAGCCATCCGTCTGATCCGAAAATACGGATTTCGGTCATCTTGGGCCATATGGTACGAACAATCGCAATAAAGTCCAGATCAAATCAAGGACCGTAGACCTTATAGCATCTCTCCAAAATTTTATAAAAGTGTTTTCGGTTCCGTGTAATTTCAAACACCTAAGCCATTGTCTATCCAAAAATACGGATTTCCGGTCATTTTGGTCGGGTTGTAACGAAAATTCCTCGAAAAGTCTAGATAAATCGAGACCTGGGGAAACCTGATAGCATTCTTCTCAAAAATATGAATTTAAACACTAGCCATCCTCTGTTCGAAAAATGAATTTATCCATTTTTGTTGGGTGGTACGAAAATCGCACAAAAAGTCCAAATAAATCACGGACCGGGGAGACTCTTCTTATAGCATTGCTTCTCCAAAATTTATAATTGAGTTTCGGGTTCCACGTCAAATCAAACCACTAGCCATGTCTGATCCAAAAAGTAACAGATTTTGGTCCAATTTTGTCGAGGGGTACGAAAAAAAATCCCACCGAAAAGTGCAGATAAATCAAGAACCGAGAGACCCTTATAGAATTCTTCTTCAAAATTTACAAACTGTGTTTCAGTTTCAGTAAATTTCAAACACTAGCCATAAGTCCCCTTGTTCGAAAAACGGATTTCGTCCATTTTAAGTCAGGTGGTAATGAAAAATTGTCCGAAAGTCCAGAGGAATCGAGGACCATAATACCTTATAGAATTCTTCTCGCAAAATTTTAACTGTTTTTCGAGTTTCCGTCGATTTCAAACACCAACCATCGTTTTGTTCGCAAATACAGATTTTGGTTCATTTTTGGTAGGTTGGTACGAAAAATCCTCCAAAAGTCCAATGAAATCGAAGAACCAGAGACCTTTATAGCATTCTTCTCCAATTATAATTGGTTCGGGTCTGCAACAGATTCAAACACTTACAATCTTTTTTCAGGGTGGTAGCGAAAATTTCACCCGAAAAGTCCCAGATTAAATCAGGACGGTAACCCTGATAGCATTCTTTTCCAAAATTTATTTTAACTAGTTTTTAAGGTTCGGTTAGATTTTTAAACACTTGTTATCATGTGGCCGGAAATATAATTCGGTCCTTTTTGTCAAGGGGTAAGAAATCGCCTAAAAGTCCAGTTGAAATTCGAGGGCCGAGAAACCGCCTTATAGTATTCTTTCTCCTAAAATTTATAATTGTGTTTTGAGTCTGCGCTAGATTTCAAACACTAAGCATCGTCTGGTCCGAAAATATAGATTTTGGTCATTTTTGTAAGAGGGAGTACAAAAATCGCTCGAAAAGTCAGATGTAATCGACGACCGAGAGACCCTTATAGGCATTCTTATTCTAAATTTATAACTGTATTTTCGGGTTTCCATGGGTCAGATTTTAAACACTAACCATCGAGGACCAGGAGACCCTTATAGCATTCTTCTCCAAAAATTTAAACTGTGGTTTTCAGTTCCGCGTCATATTTCAAACACTAGCCATTGTTTTGTTCGAAAATAAAAATTTTGGTCCATTTTAGTCGGATGGTACGAAAATCTCACGAAAGTCCAGATGAAAATCTAGGACGGGACACCCTTATATCATTCCTTCTCCAAAATTATAATTGTGTTTCAGGTTGCGCGTTAGATTTCAAAGACTAGCCACAATCTTTTTGAAAATACGGATTTTGTCCTTTCTCGTCGATGGTATGAAAGTCAACCTAAAAAGTCAGAGAAATCGATGACCGGGAAACCCTTATAACATTCTTCTCCAAATTTAATAATTTTGCTTTTCGGGTTCCGTATCAATATTTCAAAGATTAGACATCGTTTTGTCCAAAAAACGGATTTCGGTCCATTTAAGTCGGGTGGTAACGAAAATCGCCCAAAAAGTTGTAGATGAAATCGAGGAACCCGAGAGACTCTTAATTAGCAATTTTCTTCTAAATTTATTTTAACTCAAGAGCATGAACTCTATATCATTCTTCAAAATGTTATAATCGTGTTTCGGTGTTCCGCGTTAATTTCCAACACTAAGCCCTCGAGGACCGAGAGACGCTTAAGGCTTCTCTCCAAAAATTTATAACTTTGTTCCAGGTTCCGTGTCAGATTCAAACACTAACCATCGTGTTTGTTCGAAAACACAAGATTTTAGTTCATTTAGTAGGGTGTACGAAAATCGTCCAAAAAGTCCAGATGAAATCGAGGACTGGAAGACCTTTTATAATATTCTTCTCAAAATTTATAATTGTGTTTCAGGTTCATGCGATTTCAAATTACTAACCATCGTTTTGTTCGAAAATAGATTCGGTCGCATTTTTAAGTCGGTGGTACGAAATCGCCACAAAAGAACCAAATGAATATTGAGGACAGAAGACCCTTATAGCATTCCTCAAAAATTATTTACTATTTTTGGAATCCACACTCGATTTTAAACACTTGGCCATCGTCAGGTTGCGAAAATACGAATTTCGATCCTTTTTTTGTTGGTGGTTACGAAAATCGCCCTAAAAGTCCAAATGAATCGAGGATAGGAGACCCTTATAGCATTCTTCTTCTAAATTTTAACTTGTTTTCAGGGTGTCGCGTCAAGAATTTTCAACACTAGGTATAAATCTTGTTTCGAAAATAGGAATTCGGTTTTTTTTGTGATGAAATATTACCGGAAAACCCTAGTAGCATTCTTCTCCAAAATTATAATTGTGCTTCGGTTCCGCATCAAATTTCAAAACACGTTTAGCCATGTTGGTCCAAAAAATACAGATTCGGTCCATTTGGTCGGGTGGTAAATAATCCCAACCACGAAAAGTCCAGGTGAATCGAGGACCAGGAGACCCTTACAACATTCTTATCCTAAATATATAACACGTGTTTTCGGATTCCACATCAGATTTCAAAAACACAAGCCATGAATCTGGTCCGAATAATACATTTCGTTCCAAATTTTTTATAACTGGACAGATAAAATTGAAGATTGTGAGACCGTGATAGGATTCATTTCCGTTCAAACACACTAGCCATCATCTGGTCGGGGGTAAAGAACGCCCAAAAGAGTGCAGATGAAATTGAGGACTGGAGACCGTGATAGGATTCTTCTTTAAATTATAACTGTGTTTCGGGTTCCGTGGTCAGATTTCAAAAACTAGCCATCGTTTTGTTCAAAAATAGGATTTCCGGTCCATTTAGCCGGGTAGTAAACAAACGCACTAAAAAAGTTCAAATGAAATCGAGG
>PGTU02000004.1:11771633-11880955 GCA_002896215.2 Cicer echinospermum
AGAGAAGAATTATAAAGGTCATTTGGTCCAACCCGATTTCAATCTAGACTTTTTCAAGGCAATTTTCGTAACCCGATATTGACGATGAAATGGACCAATTCTATATTTCGGACCAGACGATGGCCAATGTTTGAAATCGGACCCGGGAACCCTAAACAAAGTTATAAATTCAGTAGAAAAATCCTATAATAAGAGCTTTCTGGTCCAAGATTTCATATGGATTTTCGGGCGATTTTCGTAACCCTCGACAAAAATGGACCGAAATCAATATTTCTCATAACCTGAACGATGGCTATGTCTGAAATCTAGCAGCGGAACCCACGAAAAACACAGGCTATAAATTTGAGAATGAATGGTATACAGGGGCTCTCGCCCTCGATTTCATCTGGACTTTTCCTGGCAATTTTCGTACCACCCAACAAAAATGGACCAAAGTCCGTAGTTTCAGACCAAACGATGGTTAGTGTTGGAAATTTGACGAAGAACAGAAACAAAAGTTATAATTAGGAAAGAATGTTAAACGGTCTCCAGGTCCTCGTTTTCATCTAGACTTTTCGGCAATTTTCGCTACCACCCACAAAAATTGGACCGAAATCCGTATTTCTTACAAACGATGGCTATTTGAAATCTGATGCGACCCCGAACACAATTTATATTTTGGAGAAGATGCTAAAGGCACCGATCCTCGATTTCATCAGGTCTTTTCGGCATTTTTGTAGCCACCCTAACAAATAAGACGAATATCGTATTTTTCGGACCAGACGATGGCTAGTGTTGGAAATATGTGCGCAGAACTCAAACACATTATAAATTTTGGTGAAGAATGGTATATGGTCTCACCGGTCTTCGAGTTTCAATCTGGACTTTTCGGCGATTTTAGTACCACCCGCAAAATGGACCGAAATCCTAGTATTTTCGAACAGACGATGGCTACTCTTTCAAATCTAACGCATAACCGCTATTTCATTTGGAATCTTTCGGGCCAACTTTCGTACCCATCGAAGTAATGGACAAAATGCTGTAATTTCGGATAGACGATGGATAAGTGTTTTGAAATCCTGGCATGAACCCGAACAAAGTAATAAATTGTGGGGAAGAATTCTATAGATTTTGGTCTCCCGGTCCTAATTACATTTGGACTTTTCGAGTGATTTCGTACCCCTGACAAAAAAGGAAACGAACACTCTGTGTTTTGGACCAAGGAACGATGTATGTTGAAATCTGGCGCGGAAACGAAAACATGGTTATGAAATTTTAAGAAATAACGCTATATAGGAGTCCTCTTCAGTCCTCGATTTCATCTGGTCTTTTCCTGGCGATTTTCGTACCCATCGATGATAGGACCAAGATTCTGTTTTTGGACCAAACTGTATGTTTGAATCGGCCCGAACCTGAAACACAAGTTATAAATTTGAGAAGAAATCTATAAAAGGTCTCCGTGTCCCTCGTTTCATTGGATTTTCGGCGAATTTGTACGCACCTATACAAATTGACCGAAAATCTAATATTTTCGACAGACGATGGCTAGTGTTGAATCTGAGCTGGGAACCGAAACAAGTCATAAATTTTGAAAAGATTCATAAGGGGCCCAGCCTGGCAATTTCATCTGACTTTTTGGCAATTTCGTACCCTACGAGATAATGGACCGAAGTTCTTGTATTTTCACCAAACGAATGGCATCTATGAATCTACCGATACCCCGAACATCAATTTACAAATTCATGGTACAGATGCGTATAACGGTTTCTGGTCCTCGATTTTCATCTGGTCTTTCGGGCACTAATTTGTACCACCGGCAACAAAAATAGACCAGAAAATTGCATATTTTCGGAACCACACGATCTAGTGTTTGAAATCTGTGCGCGGAACTGGAACAAACACAATTATAAATTTTTAGGGAGAAGATGCTATAAATGTCTCCGGTCCTCGATTTCATCTGGACTTTGCGGCGATTTTCTACCACCATCTAAAATGGATCGAAATCTGTATTTTCGAACAAGACGGTGGCTAGTGTTCAAATCTACGGGACTGACACATTATAACTAGACGTCATAATGTCCCCAGATTCATTATTGACTTTTCGGGAGCTTTTCGTCACCATCGACGTAATTGCCAAATCTGTATTTTCGGACTAAGACGATAGGTTATGGATAGTTTGAAATCTGGCGGCGAACCCGAAACAAAGTTATAAATTATGTGGAAAGAATCTATAATGGTCTCCCGGTCCTACATTTCATTTGGATTTCGGCGACCTTCGTTACGACCTGAAAAAATGGACCAACACTAGTTTTTCGGCCAAATCGATGCTAGTGTTATGAAGTTCTGGCGGTAACTGAGAACGTGTTAAATTTTAGGAGAATAATGCTTATAGAGTCTCTATCCTCATTTCATTGTGGCTTTAATTGACTGATTTTTCGTGACCACCCGATCAAAATGGACCGAAATCGAGGTGGTACAAAATCCCCGATTTCAACTAGACTTTTCGGCATTTCTGTACCACCGACAAAGAATGGATGAAATTGATTCGTTAATTAGGACCAAATGAATGGCTTTAATCGTTCAAATATGACCCGAAACACAATTATAAATTTAGAGAAGTATGCTTTTGAATTATTAAATTTTTTGACCAACTCTTTTTGTTAAATGTTATTATTAATAATTCGTTTTTAATAGGTTTTACTAACATAACAGAGTATAATCCATATAATAAAAATAGTTTGTCAAATAAAGTAAAATTACATATAATTTTACAACTCATTGTTATATGTTATTATTATTGTCGTTATTTAGTACAACAACAATAAGAAAATAATAGTAAGTATAATAAATCAGAGTTGTCAAAATAAATATATATATTAATTTATTTGATAATTTATATTTTTTTTAAAGTTATTATTATCTTCATGTTTAAAGGTTGAACTGAATAAACGAAGAGTAATATCATTTAATAAAATGAGGTTTGTAATAAATATGTAATTTATTACTTTTATTGACAACTCTAATTTATTAATGTTATTATTATCCTTCGTTTATAGTTTTACTTCATAACAAGATATAATAACATATAAAAATAGAGTTGTTAATAAAGTAAGAATTACTATTTCTTAAACTGTCATTGTTGTTATATGTTATTAATATTTTCGTTATTTAGTTACTACTACAAAACGAAGATACTAAAACATATAATAAAAAAGAGTTGTCATATAAATATGTAATATTACTTTATTTGACAACTCTATTTTATGTATTAACTATTTATTTGTGTCAGTAGTTGTACTTCTACTAACGAAGATAAATAGAAATATAATAAAATAGAAGTGTCTAATCAAAGTATAATAGCGTATTTATTTGACAACTTCTATTTGTATTATTGTTATATCTTTGTTTTTAGTTTTTTTTCATAAATGAAGTAATATACATATTAATAAATAGAGTTGTCTAATAAATATGTAACTTTATTTGTTTATTTGGACCAAGTCATTTGTTCTATGTATTATTATCATCGTTTTTAAGTTCACGTCAGTACTAATATATAAAACATATACATAAAATAGAGTGTCAAACAAGATAAATTATTACGAAGTTAATAATAACATATAATACAAATAGGTTGTCAATAAAGTAATAATTAATATTTTTATTTGAACCAATTTTCTTATATTTTTTTATTATTTTTGTGTTATAATTGTACCTAAATAACGAAAATGATAATAAATATAGACAAATCAAGTTTAAATTAAAAACGAAAGAATAATAATAATATATTATTAAAAATGGTGTTGTCAAATAATATTTAAATATTACATTATTGACAACACTATTTTATTTAATCTTTTATTATCTTCGTTTAATAGTTTTATTTCATAATCAAGATTATAATAAATATAATAAAGATTGTCGAATAAAATAATAATTACTTATTTATTTAACAACTCAATTTTTTATATGTGATATTTCTTCGTTATAAAGTAAAACTAGGAAAACAAAGATAATAATAACATATAATAAAATAGATTGTCAAATAAAATATGTATATTAATTTATTTGATAATTTCATTTTAAACATGATAATACATATAAAGAGAAAGTAATCAAGATATAATAAAAAAAGTTGTCAACTAAATATAATTATTACTTTATTTCACACTCCTATTTAATATATTTAGTATTGTCTTCGTTATGAATTACAACTATATAAAAAAATAATAATAACATAAATATTAGTAAGTTGTCAAATAAAGTAAAAGTACAATGTATTTGATAAAATCAATTTTAATAATCTTATTATTATCTTTCGTTACGGAATTAAAAATAAAACGAAACATAATGAATAAATATAATAAAATAGTGGTTGTCAATAAAAGTAATAATTATTATTTATTAGCAACTCTTTTTTAATTAAATATTATTATCTTCGTTTTGTAGTTGTAAGAACTTAATCACAAAGATAGTAAATAAACAATAATAAATAAGTTGTTCAAATAATTAGATTATTTCATGAATTTTTTGACACCATTTTTATTATATTATATTATTATCTTTATTATTAATCGAGGACCAAGAGACCCTTATTAGCATGCTTCTTTCTAAAGTTGTAATTGTGTTTCGGGTTCCGCGTTAGATTTCAAACCACTAACAATCATCTTCTTCGAAAAATACGGATTTCAGTCTATTTTAGTTGGTTGGTATGAAAGTCGCCCGAAAAGTCCAGATGAAATCGAGGACTAAGAGACCCTTATAGCATTCTTTTCCAAAATTTATAAATGTGTTTCGGATTACGCGCCAGATTTCAAACACTAGCCATCGTCTGGCCTGAAAATACGAATTTCGGTCCATTTTTGTCGGGTGGTACGAAAATTGCCCGAAAAGACCAGATGAAATCGATGACCAGGAGACCCTTATAGCATTCTTCTCCTAAATTTATAACTGAGTTCGGGTTCCGAATCAGATTTCAAACACTAGCCATCGTCTTGTTCGAAAATACGAATTTCGCGTCCATTTTTGTCGAGTGGTAAGAAAATCGCCCGAAAAGGCCTAGATGAAATCGAGGACCGGGTGACCCTAATAACTTCTTTCTATTAAATATATATAAAAATGTTTCTTATTTCAGGTCAGATTTCAAAATCTAGCCATTGCTGGTATAAAAGTACATATTTCGGTCCATTTTTTGTCGAGGGGTACGAAAATTGCCCGAAAAGTCCAGATGAAATCGAGACCGAGAGAGCCTTATATCATTCTTCATATAAATTTATAACTGTGTGTCGGGTTCCCCGTTAGAATACAATCATAAGCCATCTTCTTGTTGGAAAATACGGATTTCATCCCATTTTAGTTGGGTGGTACGAAAAATGCCCGAAAAGTCCAGATGAAATCGAGGACCTGGAGAACCTTAAAGCATTCTTCTCCTAAATATATAACAGTGTTACGGGTTCCGCGTTAGATATCAAACACTAGTCATCAACTGGTCTAAAAATACAAATTTTGGTCCATTTTTGTTGAGGGTTACGAAAATCGCTCGAAAAGTCCAGATGAAATCGAGTACCGACAAACCTTTATAACATTCTTCTTCTAAATTTATGATTGTGTTTCGGGTTCCGCATCAGATTTCAAAAACTAACAATTGTCTTGTTCGAAAATATGGATTTCGGTCCATTTTGGTGGGGTGGAAGTTAAATAGCCCGGAATATCAAATACTAGCCATAGTCTTTTTCGAAAATACGGATTTCGGTCCATTTTAGTTGGATCGTATGAAAATTGCCTGAAAAGTCAAGATGAAATTGAAGACCGGGAGACCCTTGTAGCATTCTTCTCCAAAATTTATAATTGTGTTTCAAGTTCCGCACTAGATTTCAAACACTAGCCAAAGTGTGGTCCAACAATACAGATTTAGTCCATTTTTGTAAAGTGGTACGAAAAGTCTAGATGATATCGAGGACCGAGAGACCCTTATAGCATTATTCTCCAAAATTTATAAATGTGTTTCATGTTTCGCACCAGATTTCAAACACTAGCCATCGAATTTCAGTGCATTTTTGTCAGGTGGTATGAAAATCGCCCGAAAACCCCAGATGAAATCGAGGACCGGGAGACTCTTATACCATTCTTCTCCAAAATTTATAACTGTATTTCGGGTTCTGCGGCAGATTTCAAACACTAGCTATCGTATGGTTCGAAAATTGCCCAAAAAGTCCATATGAAATCGAGGAGAAGAAGATTCTTGTAGCATTCTTCTCCTAAATTTATAACTAAGTTTCGGGTTCCGCGTCAGATTTCAAACACTAGCAATCATCTGGTTCGAAACTACATATTTTGGTCCATTTTTTGACGGGTGGTACGAAAATCACCCGAAAAGTCCAGATGAAATCGAGGACCGGGAGACACTGATAGGATTCTTCTCCAAAGTTTATTATTGGTTTTAGGTTCCGTGCCATATTTCAAACACTTGTCATCGTCTTGTCCGAGGGTAAGAAAATTTATTATTGGTTTTTGTTGAGGGGTAAGAAAATCACTAAAAAAGTTCCAGATGAAATCGAGGATCGAGAGACCCTTATAGCATTCTTCTCCTAAATTTATAATTGTGTTCCGAGTTCCGTGTCGGATTTCAAACATTAGCCAATATTTTTTAAAAAAAAACATGAATTTCGGTCCATTTTAGTTGAGTGGTACGAAAATCACCCGAAAATACCAGATGAAATTGAGGACTTGGAGACCCTTATAGCATTTTTCTCCAAAATATATAACAGTGTTCGGATTCCGGGTCAGATTTCAAACACTAGCCATCGTCTGGTCCGAAAATATAGACTTTGGTCCATTTTTCGAGGGTACGAAAATCGCCCGAAAAGTCCAAATGAAATCGACGACGAGAGACCCTTATAGCATTCTTCTTCTAAATTTAATATTGTATTTCGGGTTCCTTGTCAAATTTGAAACACTAGCCATCGTTTGGTCCAAAAATACGGATTTTCTATCCATTTTAGTCTAGTGGTTTAAAAATCGCCCGAAAAGTTCAGATGAAATCGAGGACTGGAAGACCCTTATCGAATTCTTCTCCTAAATTTATAAATGTGTTTCAGATTCCATATAATACCACTAGTTTTGATACAAAAGTCCTGATAATATCTTCACAGTGTCAAATTTCAAACACTTGCCATCTTCTGGTCCGAAAATACAGATTTCTGTCCATTTTTCTCGTGAGTTACGAATTCTATCCAAAAGTCCAAATAAAATCAAGGACCGGGAAACCCTTATAGCATTCTTCTCTTTAATATATAACCGTGTTTCGGGTTCCTTGTCGAGGGATACGAAACTCGCTCGAAAAGTCCAAATGTAGTCATCTTCTCAATTTATAACTGTGTTTCGGGTTCTGCGTCACATTTCAAACATTAGCCATCGTCTTGTTCGAAATACGGATTTCGGTCCAATTTAGTCGGGTGGTAAGAAAATCGCCCGAAATGTCCAGAAGAAATCGAGGACCAGGAGACTCTTATAGCATTCTTGGCCTAAAAAAAAAATTGTGTTTCAAGTTCCACTTCAGATTTCAAACACTATCCATCGTCGTGTTTGAAAATTCGGATTTCGGTCCATTTTTGTCGTGTGGTACCAAAATCGCCCGAAAAGTCCAGATGAAACCGAGGACCGGGAGACCCTTAAAACATTCTTCTCCTAAATATATAACAAGGTTTCGGGTGCCGCGTCAGATTTCAAACACTAGCCATTGTCTGCTCAGAAAATACATATATTGGTCCATTTTTGTCCAGGGGTACAAAAATCGCTCGAAAAGTCCATATGAAATCGAGGACCGAGAGAGCCTTATAGCATTCTTCTTCTAAATTTATAAATGTGTTTTGGGTTCCACGTCAGATTTCAAACACTAGCCATCATCTTGTTCAAAAATATGTATATCGGGTAATTTTAGTCGGGTGGCACGAAATTTGCCGGAAATGTGCAGATGAAATCGAAAACTGTGTTTCCGGTTCTACGTCAAATTTCAAACACGAGCCCTCGTCTGGTCCGAAAACTGCCAGAAATATGCAAATGGAATCGAGAATCGAGATACCCTTACAACATTCTTCTCTTAAATATGTAATAGTGTTTCGCGTTATGCGTCAGATTTCAAACACTAGACATCGTCTTGTTCGAAAATATGGATTTCGGTCCTTTTTTTTGTCGTGTGGTACGAAAATAGCCCGAAAAGTCCAGATGAAATCCAGGACCGAGCGACCCTTATATCATTCTTCTTCATATATAACAGTGTTTTGGGTTACGTGTCAGATTTCAAACACTATGAATCGTCTGGTATGAAAATACAGATTTTGGTCAATTTTTGTCGAGGGGTATGAAAATCGCCCAAAAAGTCTAGATGAAATCGAGGACCGAGTGACCCTTATTGCATTCTTCTTGTAAATTTACGACTGTATTTCGATTTCGGCGTCAGATTTCAAACACTAGCCATCATCTTGTTCGAAAATACAGATTTCGGTCAATTTTAGTCGGGTGGTACGAAAATCGCCTGAAATGTCCGAATGAAATCGAGGATTGAGAGTCCCTTATAGCATTCTTCTTCTAAATTTATAACTATGTTTCGAGTTCTGCGTCAGATTTTAAATACTAGCCATCATCTTGTTCGAAAATACGGATATCGGTCCATTTTAGTCGGGTGGTACAAAAATCTCCCGAAATCTCCAGATGAAACCGAGGACCAAGAGACTCTTATTGCATTCTTCTCCTAAGTTTATAAATGTATTTCGAGTTCCGCATCAGATTTTAAATACTGGCCATCATCTTGTTCGAAAATACGGATATCGGTCCATTTTAATCGGGTGGTACGAAAATCTCCCGAAATGTCCAGATGAAATCTCGGACCAATAGACTCTTAATGCATACTTCTCCTAAATATATAACTGTGTTTCGGGTTCCGCTTCACATTTCTAATACAAGCTATCGTCTGGTCCGAAAATACATATTTCGTTCCATTTTTATCGGGTAGTACGAAAATCGCACAAAAGAGTCCAAATGAAATTGAGGACCAGGAATCCCATATTTCATTATTCTCCTAAATTTATAACAGTATTTCGGGTTCCACATCAGATTTAAAAAACTAACCATAGTCTAGTTCGAAAAAACGGATTTTGGTCCATTTTTGTCGAGGGGTACGAAACTCGCCCGAAATGTGTCCATATGAAATCGAGGACCAGGATACTCTTATAGCATTCTTCTCCTAAATTTATAATTGTATTTTGGGTTCTGCGTCAGATTTCAAACACTATCCATTGTCTTGTTCGAAAATACGGATTTCGGTCCATTTTTGTCGGGCTGTACGAAAATTGCCTGAATAGTCCAGATGAAATTGAGGACTGGGAAACCCATATAGAATTCTTCTCCTAAATATATAACAATGTTTCGGGTTCATAATTAGATTTCAAACACTAGCCATCGTCTTGTTTGAAAGTACAGATTTTAGTCCATTTTTGTCGAGTAGTACGAAAATTACCGAAAAGTCCAGATGAAATCGAGGACCGATAGACCCTTATAGCATTCTTCTCCCGAAAAAGTCCAGATGAAATCGAGGACCAATAGACTCTTATAGCCATCAATTTTTGGTTTCCGCGTCAGATTTCAATCAATTGCCATCAATTTGTTCAAAAATACGGATTTCGGTCCATTTTAGTCTGGTGGTACAAAAATCGCCCGAAAATGTCTAGATGAAATCGAGGACCTGGAGACTGTAATAGCATTCTTCTCCTAAATTTTATAACTTTGGTTCGGGTTCCGTGACAGTTTTCAAAACACTATCCATTGTCTTGTTCGAAAATATATAGACCCTTATAACATTCTTCTTCTAAAATTATAACTGTGTTTCGGTTTCTGCCTCAGATTTCAGACACTAGACATCATGTTGTTCGAAAATACGGATTTCGGTCCATTTTTGTCGGGTAGTACGAAAATCGTAGAAAAGTCTAGATGAAATCGAGGACCGATATACCCTTATAGCATTATTTTCCTAAATATATATCAGTGTTTCAGGTTCCGCATCAGATTTCAAATGCTAGCCATCATCAATCAAATACTAGCCATCGTCATTTTGGTCCCTCGGGCATCGGGCGCTCGAAAGGTCCAAATGAAATCGAGGACTGAGAGTCTCTTAAAGAATTCTTCTTCAAAATTTATAACTGTGTTTTGGTTTCCGCGTAAGATTTCAAACAATAGTTATCATCATGTTCGAAAATACGGATTTTGGTCCATTTTAGTTAGGTGGTACGAAAATCCCCCGAAAAGTCTAGATGAAATCGACGACGAGAGACTCTTATAGCATTCTTCTCCAAAATTTATAACTATGTTTCGGGTTCCGAATCAAATATCAAAACACTAGCCCTCATTTGGCCCCAAAATACAAATTTCGTCCATTTTTGTCACGTGGTACGAAAATCATCTGAAAAATGCATAAAAGTGTTTCGGGTTCCGCATCAGATTTAAAACACTAGCAATTGTCTGGTCCAAAAATACAGATATCGATCCATTTTAGTCAAGTGGTACAAAAATCGCCCGAAATGTCCATATGAAATCGAGGACCAGGAGACTCTTATAGCATTCTTCTCCTAAATTTATTACTGTGTTTCAGGTTCCGCATCAAATTTCAAACACTATCCATTATAAGAAGAATGCTACAAGGGTCTGCCGTTCCTCGATATCTTCTTGAGTTTTCGGGCGAATTTTGTACCCCTCGACAAAAAAGGACCAAAATCTGTATTTTTGGAATAGACGATGGCTAGTGTTTGAAATATGACTCGGAACCCGAATAACTGTTATATATTTCGGAGAAGAATGCTATGAGGGTGTCTCGGTCCTCGATTTCATTTGGATTTTTCGGCGATTTTCGTAATACACGACAAAAATGGACTGAAATCCGTATTTTCGAACAAGACGATGGCTAGTGTTTGAAATCTGACGCGAAACACTAAACACATATAAATTTAGGAGAAGAATGCTATAAGAGTCTTTTGGTCCTAGATTTCATCTGGACATTTCAGGCGATTTTCGTACCACCCAACTAAAATTGACTGATATCCGTGTTTTTGAACAAAATGATGGCTAGTGTTTGACATCTGACGCGGAACCCGAAACACAGTTACAAATTTAGAAGAAAAATGATATGAGGGCCTCTCGGTCCTCGATTTCATCTGGACTATTCAGGCGATTTTCATATCCCTCTACAAAAATGGGTCAAAATCTGTATTTTCGGACCAGACGATGGCTTGTGTTTGATATCTGATGCGGAACCAGAAACACTTTTATATATTTAGGAGAAGAATTCTATAAGGGTCTCCCGGTCCTCGATTTCATCAGGACTACTCGAGCTATTTTTGTACCACCTGACAAAAATGGACCGAAATCTGTATTTTCAACAAGACGATGGATAGTGTTTGAAGTCTGACGCGGAACCCATAAAACAGTTATAAATTTAGGTGAAAAATGCTATACGAGTCTCCTAGTCCATAATTTCATAAGGACATTGCGGGCGATTTTTAACCATATGATTAAAATGGATCGAACTCTATATTTTCGAACAAGATGATGACTAGGGTTTGAAATCTGACGCAGAAACCAAAACACAGTTATAAATTTAGAAGAAGAATGCTCTAAGGGACTCTCGGTCCTTGATTTCATATGAACTTTTGAGGCGAGTTTCGTACCCCTCGACAAATATGGACCAAAATCTGTATTTTCAAACCAAACGACGGCTAGTGTTTGAAATATGACGCGGAACCTTAAACACTAGTATATATTTAAGAGAAGAATGTCAAAAGGGTCTCTCGGTCCTCGATTTCATCTGGACTTTTCGGGCAATTTTCGTACCATCTGACAAAAATGGACCCAAATCCGTTTTTCGAACAAGAAGATGGATAGTGTTTGAAAATTGACATGGAACTCGAAACACATTTATAAATTGGTGAGAGGAATGCTATAAGAGTCTCCAGGTCCTCGATTTCATCTGGACATTTCGAGCTATTTTCGTACCGCCCGCCTAAAATTGATCGAAACTAGTATTTTTGAACAAGATGATGGCTATTGTTAGAAATCTGACGCGGAAACCGAAATACAGTTATCAATTTAGAAGAAGAATGATATAAGGGACTCTCGGTCCTCCATTTCATCTAGACTTTTCGCGAGAGTTTCGTAACATTCGACAAAAATGGGAAAAAATCTGTCTTTTTGGACTATGGCAAATGGTTGAAATCTGACGCAGTATCCGTGTTTTTGAACAAAATGATGGCTAGTGTTTGAAAACTGATGCGGAACCCGAAACAAAGTTACAAATTTAGAAGAAGAATGATATAAGGGTCTCTCGGTCCTCGATTTCATCAGGACTTTTCGGGCCATTTCCGTATACCTCTACACAAATGGACCATACGATGGCTAGTGTTTGAAATCTGATGCGAAACCCGAAACACTGTTATATATTTAAGAGTAGAATTCTATAATGGTCTCCTGGTCCTCGATTTCATCTCGACTATTCGGGTGATTTTCGTATCACCCGACAAAAAATTACTGAAATCCGTATTTTTGAACAAGACGATCGATAGTGTTTGAAATCTTTAGCGGAACCCGAAACACAGTTATAAATTTAGGAGAAGAATGTTATAAGAGTCTCATGGTCCTCGATTTCATCTGGACATTTTGACTGATTTTTGTACCAATCGATTAAAATGGATCGAAAATCGTATTTTCAACTAAGATGATGGCTAGTGTTTGAAATTTGACACAGAAACCGAAACACAGTTATAAATTTAGAAGAAGAATGGTATAAGGGACCCTCGGTCATCGATTTAATCGGAACTTTTCGGGCGAGATTCGTACCCTCGACAAAAATGGACCAAAATCTATATTTTCAAACCAGACGATGGCTAAGGTTTGAAATTTGACACGGAAACCGAAACACAATTATAAATTTAGAAGAAGAATGCTATAAGGGTCTCTCGGTCCTTGATTTCATCTGGAGTTTTTGGGCAATTTTCGTACCCCTCGATAAAAAATCACTAAAATCTATATTTCGAACAAGACGATTTCTAGTGTTTTAAATCTGACGCAGCACTCGAAACACTGTTATATATTAAGGAGAAAAATGATATAAGGGTCGCTCGGTCATCGATTTCATCTGGACGTTTCGGGTTTTTTTTGTAAGCCTCGACTAAAATGTTTCAATATCTGTATTTTCTTACAAGACGATGGCTAGTGATTGAAATCTGATGGGAAACCCGAAACACTGTTATATATTTAGGAGAAGAATGCTATAAGGGTCTTCTGGTCATCGATTTCAACTGGATGTTTAGGGCTATTTTCGGACCACACGACAATAATGGATCGAAATCCAAATTTTCAAACAAGACGATGGATAGTGGTTGAAATCAGGCGCGGAACCCAAAACACAGTTAGAAATTTAGGAGAAGAATGCTATAAGAGATTCTTGGTCCTCGATTGCATCTGGACATTTCGGGCGAATTTCGTACCACCCAATTAAATTGGACTGAAATCCATATTTTCGAACTAGACAATGGCTAGTGTTGTTGAAATCTGACGCGGAACCCGAAACACTATTTTAAATTTAGAAGAAGAATGCTATAAGAGTTTCTCGGTCCTCAATTTCATCTAGACTTTTCGTGCGTGTTTCGTACCCCTCGACAAAAATTGATCAAAATCTGTATTTTCGGACTAGATGAGGGCTAGTGTTTGAAATTTTACGCGGAACCTGAAATATTGTTATAAATTTAGGAAAAGAATGCTATAAGGGTTTCGTGGTCCTCGATTTCATCTGGACTTTTTGGGCGATTTTCGTACTACCCTACAAAAATGGAAAGAAATCTGTATTTTCGAACAAGAAAGTGGCTAGTGTTTGAAATCTGACGTTGTGAAGATATTATGAGGACTTTTGTTTCAAAACTGTGGTATTATAAGGAATTTGAAACACATTTATAAATTTATGAGAAGAATTCTATAAGGGTCTCCCGATCCTCGATTTCATTTGGACTTTTCGAGCGATTTTCAAACGACTAGACTAAAATGGATTGAAATCTATATTTTCGGACCAGACGATGGCTAGTGTTTGAAATCTGACCCGGAATCCGAAACACTGTTATATATTTAGGAGAAGAATGCTATAAGGGACTCCTGGTCCTCGATTTCATCTTGTATTTTCGGGTGATTTTCCTACCACCCGACTAAAATGGACCGAAATTCGTATTTTTGAACAAAACAATGGCTAGTGTTTGAAATCCGACACAGAACTCGGAACACAATTATCAATTTAGGAGAAGAATGCTATAAGGGTCTCTCGGTCCTCGATTTCATTTGGATCCTTCAGGCGATTTTCGTACCACCTAACAAAAATGAACAGAAATCTGTATTTTCGGACCAAACGAAGGTTAGTGTTTGAAATTTGACGCGGAACCCGAAAGACATTTATAAATTCTGGAGAAGAATGCTATATGGGTCTCTCGGTCCACGATTTCATATGGAACTTTTAGGCGATTTTCGTACCACCAGACAAATATGGCCCGAAATTCGTATTTTCGGACCAAACGATGGCTAGTGTTTGAAATCTGACGCAGAACCCCAAACTTAGATATAAATTTAGGAGAAGAGTGCTACAAGAATCTTCTACTCCTCGATTTCATCTGGACTTTGTGGGCAATTTTTGTTCCCTTCGACAAAAATGGACCAAAATCTGTATTTTCGGACAAACGATAGCTAGTGTTTGAAATCTGTCGCGGAACCCAAAATAGAGTTATAAATTTTGGAGAAAAATGCTATAGGGGTTTCGCCGTCCTTGATTTCATCTGGACTTTTCAGACGATTTTCATACCACCCGACAAAAATGGACCAAAATCAGTATTTCTTGAACAGACGAGGGATAGTATTTGAGACTTCTGGTCCTCTATTTTATTATATGATACTATTATCATTGTCATGTAGTTGTACTTTATAACGAAGATAATAGACACATATAATAAAATAGAGTTGTCTAATCAAGTAATAATTACATATTTATTTGACAACTCTATTTTGATATATATTGTTATTATCTTTGTTTTAGAGTTTTAGTTCATAACGAAGATGATAATAACATATAATAAGATAGAGTTGTGAAATAAATATGTAATTATTTTTTTATTTGACAACTCAATTTTGTTCTTTGATATTATTATCACCGTTTTATAGTTCTACTTCATATAACAAAATAAAGTTGTCAAATAAAGTAATAATTACATTTTTATTTTACAACTAAATTTTCTTATATGTTTTTATTATTTTCATTTTGTAATTGTACTAAATAACGAAAATAATAATAACATATAACAAAATCGAGTTGTAAATTAAATACAAAACGAAGATAATAATAGTATATAATAAAATAGTGTTGTAAAATAATATTTAAGTATTAAATTATTTGACAACTCTATTTTATTTAATGTTATTATTATCTTCGTTTTATGGTTTTATTTCATAACAAAGATAATAATAACATATAATAAAATAGAGTTATCCAATAAAGTAATAATTACATATTAATTTTACAACTCAATTTTGTTATATGTTATTATTATTTTCGTTATTTAGTACAACTACAAAATAAACATAATAATAACGTATAATAAAACAGGGGTATCAAATAAATATGTAACTATTAATTTATTTGATAATTCTATTTTATTATATGTTATTATTATCTTCATTTAGAAGTTTGACTGCATAACGAAGATAGTAATATCATATAATAAAATAGAGTTGTCAAATAAATATGTAATTATTACTTTATTTAACAACTCTATTTTATTATATGTTAATATTGTCTTTGTTATGAAGTACAACTATATAACGAAAATAATAATACATAAAATAAAATAGAGTTGTCAAATAAAGTAATAAGTACATATTTATTTGATAAACTCAATTTTAGTATTTGTTATTATTATCTTCATTTAGAAGTTTGACTGCATAACAAAGATAATAATAACATATAATAAAATAGTGTTTTCAAATAAAGTAATAATTACTTATTTATTAGACAACTCTATTTTATTAAATATTATTATCTTCATTTTGTACTTGTACTCAATGACCAAGATAATAATAACATATAATAAAATAGAGTTGTCAAATAAATTAATTATTTAATATTTATTTGACAACTCAATTTTGTTATATTTTATTATTATCTTTGTTATTAAGTATAATTACAAAATGAAGACAATAATAACATTTAATAAAATATTGTTGTCAATGTTACTACTTTATTTGAAAACTCTATTTTATTAAATGTATTTTTATCTTCGTTTTATAGTTGTAGTTAATAACGAAAATAATAATAACATATAACACAATTGAACTATTAAATAAATATGGAATTATTACTATATTTGACAACTCTGTTTTATTATATGTTATTATTATCTTCATAATATAGTTGTACTAATAAAATAAAGTTGTCAAATAAAGTACTAATTACATATTTATTTGATAAACTCCATTTTATTATATGTTATTATTATCTTCGTTATGTAGTAAAAACAATAAAAAAAAAGATAATAATAACATATAATAAAATTGTGTTGTCAAATAAAGTAATAATTACTTATTTATTAGACAACTTTATTTTATTTAATATTATTATTATCTTCGTTTTGTAGTTGTACTTAATAACGACGATAATAATAACATATAATAAAAATATAGTTGTCAAATAAATAAATTTTGACATATTTATTTGACAACTAAATTTTGTTATATTTTATTATTATCTTTATTATTAAGTATAATTACAAAACCAAGATAATAATAACATTTAATAAAATAGTGTTGTCAAATAAAGTAATAATTACTTATTTATTAGACAACTCTATTTTATTAAATATTATTATTATCTTCGTGTTGTAGTTGTACTTAATAACGAATATAATAATAACATATACTAAAATAAAGTTGTCAAATAAAGTACTACTTACATATTTATTTGATAAACTCAATTTTATTATATGTTCTTATTATCTTCGTTATGTAGTAAAACAATAAAACAAAGATAATAATAACATATAATAAAATAGTGTTGTCAAATAAAGTAATAATTACTTATTTATTAGACAACTCTATTTTATTTAATATTATTATTATCTTCGTTTTGTAGTTGTACTTAATAACGAAGATAATAATAACATATAATAAAATAGAGTTATCAAATAAATTAATTTTGACATATTTATTTGACAACTAAATTTTGTTATATTTTATTATTATCTTTATTATTAAGTATAATTACAAAACGAAGATAATAATAACATTTAATAAAGAAGATTAGAATAACATATAATAAATATTTTTTCAAATAAAGTAATAATTAAATCTCTATTTGACAACTATATTTCATTTTATGTTATTATTATGATCGTTTTGTAGTAATATTTTGCAATGAAGATAACCCTATATACTATAACCCGAACGTCAAACCCAAAACCTTAAACCGCAAATCCTAAACCTTAAACCCTAAACCCTAAACACTAAACCCAAAATCTTGAACCTTAAACTCTAAACTTTAATCCCTAAACGTGATTTCTTAAACCCTAAACACCCTAACACACTAAACACTAATAAAATAAAGATGTAATTATTACTTTATTTGACATCTCTATTTTTTTATATGTTATTATTATATATTTTTATAAAGTAAAACTATAAAAGAATATAGTAATAACATAAATTAAATTAGAGTTGTCTTATAAAGTAATAACTACATCTTTATATGTTACAGATTTTAGTCCATTTTTGTCGGGTAGTACGAATTCTTCTCCTACATTTAAGATTGTGTTTCGGGTTCCGTGTCAGATTTCAAACACTAGCCATCGTCAAGTCCGAAAATACGGTTTTCGGTCCATTTTTGTTGTTCGGTATGATTTTCAAACCCTAGCAATCAGATTTCATACCCTAGTCATCATCTTGTACAAAAATAATAATTTTGGTCAATTTTTGTCGGGTGGTACGATTTTCGCCTGAAAAGTCCAGATGATATAGAGAATTGTGAGACCCTTATAGCATTCTTCTCCTAAATTTAAAATTGAGTTTCGGGTTTCGAGTTTCGTATTAGATTTCAAACACTAGCCATCGTCTGGTTCATAAATATGGATTTCGTTGAATTTTTGTTAGGTGTAATGAAAATCTCCTGAAAAGTCCATATGAAATCGAGGATCAGGAGACCCTTTTAGCATTCTTCTCCTAAAATTTTAATTGTATTTCGGGTCAGATTTCAAATACTAGCCATCGTCTGGTACGAAAATAAGGAATTCGGTCCATTTTTTTGGGTGGTACGAAAATCTCCCTGAAGGTCTAAATGAAATCGAGGACTGGGGGACCCTTATATCATTCTGGTCTTAAATTTTAAATTGTGTTTTGGGTTTCGTGTTTCGGATAAGATATCAAACATTAGCCATCGTCTTGTTTGAAAATATGGATTTCATTCCATTTTTGTCAGGTGGTATGAAAATCGCTTGAAAAGTCTAGATGAATCGAGGACTGGGAGACCCTTACGACATTCTTCAACTAAATTTATAATTGTGTTTCCAGTTCGGTATAGATTTCAAACATTGTCCATCGTTTGTTCCAAAAATATAGATTTCGTTCCATTTATAATTGTATTGCGTTCGCGTCAGAATTCCAACACTAGCCATCGTTTGGTTCGAAAATACGGATTACGGTCTATTATTTTCGAGGGGTACGAAAATCACCTGAAAACTCTAGATGATATCGACGATCGAGAGACAATTATAGCATTCTTCTGGTAAGAAAATACAGATGATATTCTCCTAAATTTATAACTGTGTTTCGGGTTCCACATCAAATTTCATACACTAGCAATCATCTGGTCAGAAAATACGGATTTCAATCCATTTTTGTCGGGTAGTATGAAAATCACACGAAAAGTCAAGATGAAATCGAGGACCGAGAGAACCTTATAGCATTCTTCTCCCAAATTTATAACTATGTTTCAGGTTCCACGTCAGATTTCAAACACTAGCCATCGTCTCCCGGTCCAGACTTTTGTAGTGTTGAAATCTGGCGTGGAAACCGAAACACAGTTATAATTTTTGGAGAAGAATGCTATAAGCGTCTCCCGGTCCTCAATTACATCTGCACTTTTTGGGCGATTATTGTATCACCCAACTAAAATGGACGGAAATCCATATTTTGGAACAACATGATGGCTAGTGTTTGAAATATGACGCGGAACCCGAAACACAATTATGAATTTAGAAGAAGAAGAATGCTATAAGGGTGTTTTAGTCCTCGATTTCATTTGGACTTTTTGGATGATTTTCGTACTCCTCGACAAAAATGGAACAAAATATGTATTTTCGGACCAGACAATGGCTAGTATTTGAAATTTGACTTGGAACCCAAAACAATGTTATAAATTTAAGAGAAGAATGCTATAAAGCTCTCTCGGTCCTTGATTTCATTTGGACTTTTCGGGTGATTTTCGTACCACCCGACTAAAAATGAACCGAAATCCATATTTTCGAACAAGACGATGGCTAATGTTTGAAATCTAATGCGGAACCCGAAACACATCAATAAATTTAGGAGAAGAATGCTATCAACGTCTCCTGGTCCTCGATTTCATCTGAACATTTCGGACGATTTTCGTACCACCCGACTAAAAGGAACCGATATTCGTATTTTTGAACAAGATGATGGCTAGTGTTTGAAATTTGACGCGAACCCAAAACACAGTTATAAAATTATAAGAAGAATGCTATAAGGGTTTCTCTGTCCTATAATAACATATAATAAAATTTGTATTTTCGGATGGTTTTCTTACTCCTAGACAAAAATGGACCAAAATTTGTATTTTTGGACAAGACGAGGGCTAGTGTTTAGGAGAAGAATGCTATAAGGGTCTCCCGATCCTCTATTTCATCTGGACTTTTTGGGCGATTTTCGTACCACCCGACTAAAATGGACTGAAATCCATATTTTCGAACAAGACGATAGCTAGTGTTTGAATTCTGACGCAGAACCCGAAACACATTTAAAAACTTTGGATAAAAATGTTATGAAGGTGTCCTATTCCTCGATTTCATTTGGACTATTCGGGAGATTTTCGTGCCACCTAATAAAATTGGATCGAAATTTGTATTTTTGGACAAGACGAGGGCTAGTGTTTGAAATCTGACGTGGAACCCAAAACACAGTTATAAATTTAGGAGAAGAATGCTATAAGAGTCTCCAGGTCCACGATTTCATATGGACATTTCGTGCGATTTTCGTACCACCCGACTAAAACGGACCGATATCTGTATTGTGGAACAAGACGATGGCTAGTGCTTGAAATCTAACGCGGAACCTGAAACACAATTATAAATACAGGAAAATAATTCTATAAGGGTCTCCCGGTCCTCGATTTCATTTGGATGTTTTGGGGGATTTTCGTACCACCAAACAAAAATGGACTGAAATCCGTATTTTTGGATCTTGCGATGGCTTGTGTTTGAAATTTGATGCGAAACATGAAACATTGTTTAAAATTTTCGAAGCACCAGACACAAATGGATCGAAATCCATATTTTCGGACCAGACGATGGCTGGTGTTTAAATTCTGACATGAAACACGAAGCACATTTATAAATTTAGGAGAACAATCAAATTAGGGTAACTGGATCCTCAATTTCATTCAAACTTTTCGGGCGATTTTTGTACCAAATGACAAAAATGGTCCGAAATCCGTATTTTCGCACCAGAAGATGGCTAGTGTTTGAAATCTGACGTGGAACCCGAAACATAGTTAAACATTTAAGAGAAGAATGCTATAAGGTTCTCTCAGTCCTCGATTTCATTTTGATTTTTTGTGTGATTTTCATACTACCCGACAAAAATGGATTGAAATCCGTATTTTCTGACCAGTCGAAGGCTAGTGTATCAAATTTGACGTGGAACCCGAAACAAAGTTATAAATCTAGGAGAATATCATCCGTGTTTTCTGACCAGACGAATGCTATAAGTGTCTCTCGGTCGTCGATATCATTTGCCAAAAAGTCTAGAACAAATTGAGGACCCAGAGACCCTTATAGCATTCTTCTCCAAAATTTATAACTGTGTTTCGGGTTCCGTGTCAGATTTCAAACACTAGCCATTGTCTTGTCCGAAAATATGGTATTCGGTCCATTTTTGTCGAGTGGTATGAAAATCCCCCGAAAAGTCCATATGAAATCGAGGATCGGGAGACCCTCAAAACATTCTTCTCCTAAATTTATAACAGTGTTTCGGATTCTGCATCAGATTTCAAACACTAGATATCATCTAGTCCTAATAATAGATTTCCGTCCATTTTTTTCGAGTGGTAAGAAAATTGCCCGAAACGTTCAGATGAAATCGAGGACTTGGAGACTCTGATAGGATTCTTCTTCTAAATTTAAAACTATGTTTCAGATTCCGCGTCAGATTTCATAAATTAGCCATGGTCTTGTTCAAAAATACGGATTTCGGTCCATTTTAGTCGGGTAGTAAAAAAATCGCCCGAAAAGTCTAGATGAAATCGAGCACCGAGGGACCCTTTTAGCATTTTTCTTCTAAATTTATAACTGTGTTTCGGGTTCCGTGTCAGATTTCAAACACTATCCATAGTTTGGTCCGAAAATACATATTTTAATCCATTTTTGTCGAGGGGTACGAAAATCGCCCGTAAAGTCCAGATGAAATCGAGGACCGAGAGACCCTTATAGCATTCTTCTCCAAAATTTATAACTGTGTTTCGAGTTTCGCGCCAGATTTCAAACACTAGCCATTGTCTAGTCCAAAAATACGAATTTCAGTCCATTTTTGTCGGGTGATACGAAAATCGCCCAAAAAGACCAGGTGAAATCGAGGACCAGGAGACGCTTATAGCATTCTTTTCCTAAATTTATAACTGAGTTTTGGGTTCAGCCTCCGATTTCAAACACTAGCAATTGTCTTGTTCAAAAATACTGATTTCGGTTCATTTTTGTCGGGTGGTATGAAAAACACCTTAAAAGCCCAGATGAAATCGAGGACCTGGAGACCCTTATAGCATTCTTCTCCAAAATTTATTACTGGTTTATAGGTTCCACACCAGATTTCAAACACTAGCCATCGTCTAGTCCGAATATATAGATTTTGGTCCATTTTTGTCGAGGGGTACGAAAATCGCCCGAAAAGTCCAGATGAAATTGACGACCAAGAGACCTTTATAGCATTCTTCTCCTAAATTTATAACTGTGTTCCGAGTTCCGTGTCGGATTTCAAATACTAGCCATCGTCTGGTCCAAAAATACGGATTTCAATCCATTTTAGTCGGGTGGTACGAAAATCGCCCAAAAAGTCCAGATGAAATCGAGGACCAGGACACCCTTATAGCATTCTTCTCCAAGAGCTATAACTATATTTAAGGTTCCGCGTCCAATTACAAACACTAGCCCTCGTCTGGTCCAGAAATACTTATTTTGGTCCATTTTTGTCGGGTAGTATGAAAATCCCCTGAAAAGTCCATATCAAATCGAGGACCGGGAGACCCATATAGGATTCTTCTCCAAAATTTATAATTATGTTTCGGTACCTATGTCAAATTTCAAACACTAGCACTCGTCTTTTCCGAAAATACTGATTTCGGTCCATTTTTGTCGGGTGGTAGGAAAATCACCCAAAAAGTCCAGATTGAATCGAGGACCATGAAACTATTATAGCTTTCTACTCCAAAATTTATAAATGTGTTTGAGTTCCGCGGGAGATATCAAACACTAGCTATCGTCTGGTCTGAAAATATAGATTTTGGTCCATTTTTGTCGAGGTGAAGAAGAAATCAAGGAGAAGAAGATTCTTGTAGCATTCTTCTCCTAAATTTATAACTGAGTTTTGGGTTTTGCTTCAAATTTCAAAAACTAGCCCTCATCTTGTTCAAAAATACGAATTTCGGTCTATTTTTGTCGGGTAATACGATAATCGCCTGAAAAGACGAGATGAAATCGAGGACCGGGAGACCCTTATAGCATTCTTCTCCTAAATTTATACTTGTTTTCGCCAGGAAACCCTTTTAGGTTCCGCGCCAGATTTCAAACACTTGCCATCGTCTTTATCGAGGGGTAAGAAAATCGCCTGAAAAGTCCAGATGAAATCGAGGAACGAGAGACCCTTATAACATTCTTCTCCTAAATTTATAACTGTGTTCTGAGTTTCGTGTCGGATTTCAAACACTAGCCATTGTTTTGTTCAAAAATACGAATTTTGGTCCATTTTAGTCGGGTGGTACGAAATTCACTCAAAACAACCAGATGAAAACGAGGACCGAGAGACCCTTATGTCATTCTTCTCCTAAATATATAACAGTATTTTTGATTTCGGGTCAGATTTCAAACACTAGCCATCGACTAGTCCGCGAATACTGCTTTCGGTCCATTTTTTGTCTAGTGGTATGAAAATTGCACGAAAAGTCCAGATCAAATCGAGGACCGAGAGACCCTTATTCATTCTTCTCCAAAAATTTTAATTGTGTTTCGGGTTCCGTGTCAAATTTCAAACACTATCCCTCATATGTTTTGGAAATACTGATTTCGGTCTATTTTTGTCAGGTGGTATGAAAATCGCCGGAAAAGTCCAGATGAAATGAAGGACCAGGAAACCGTTATACCATTCTTCTCCAAAATTTATAACTGTATTTCGGGTTTTGCGGCAGATTTCAAACACTAGCTATCGTATGGTTCGAAAATTGCCCAAAAAGTCCATATGAAATCGAGGAGAAGAAGATTCTTGTAGCATTCTTCTCCTAAATTTATAACTGAGTTTCGGGTTCTGCATCATATTTCAAACACTAGGCATCGTCTGATCCGAAAATACGAATTTCGGTCCATTTTAATCGGGTGGTACGAAAATCACCCGAAAATACCAGATGAAATCGAGGACCTGGAGACCCTTATAGCATTCTTCTCCAAAATTTATAAATGTGTTTTGGGTTCCGCGTCAAATTTCAAACACTAGCCCTCGTCTTGTTGGAAATTACGGATTTCAGTCCATTTTTGTCGGGGTGTACGGAAATTGCCCGAAAAGTCCAGATGAAATCGAGGACCAGGTTACCCTTATAGCATTCTTCTCCTAAATTTATAACAATGTTTCTCATTTCGGGTCAGATTTCAAACATTAGCCATCCTCTGGTATGAAAATACAGATTTTGGCGCATTTTTTTCGAAAGGGTACGAATATTGCGCGAAAAGTCCTGATGAAATCGAAGTTCGAGAGACCCTTATAACATTCTTTATCTCAATTTATAAATGTGTATCGGGTTCTGCGTCAGAATACAAACACAAGCCATCGTCTTGTTCAAACATTTGCCGTCGTCTGGTCTGAATATATAGATTTTGGTCCTTTTTGTCAAGGGGTAAGAAAATTGCCTGAAAAGTCTAGATGAAATTGAGGTCCGAGAGACACTTATAGCATTCTTCTCCTAAATTTATAACTGTGTTCCAAGTTCCATGTCGGATTTCAAACACTAGCCATTGTTTTGTTCAAAAATATGAATTTCAGTCCATTTTAGTCGGGTGGTACGAAAATCATCTGAAAATACTAGATGAAATCGAGGACCAGGAGACCCTTATAGAATTCTTCTCCTAAATTTATAAATATGTTTCAGATCGAGAACCGGGAAACCCTTATAGCACTCTTCTCCTAAATATTTAACAGTATTTCAGGTTCCACATCAAATTTCAAACACTAGTCCTCTTCTGGTCCGAAAATACATATATTAGTCCATTTTTAACTGTGTTTTGGGTTTCACATCAAATTTCAAATACAATCCATCGTCTTGTTTGAAAATATGGATTTCGGTTCATTTTTGTCGTATGGTACGAAAATCGCCCTAAAAGTTCGGATCAAATCGAGGACTGGGAGACCCTTATAGCATTCTTCTCCTAAATATATAACAGTGTTTCGGGTTCCGCGTCAGATTTCAAAGACTAGCCATCGTCTGGTAAGAAAATACATATATTGGTCCATTTTTATTGAGGGGTATGAAAATCGCCAGAAAATTCCAGATAAAACCGAGGACCGAGAGACCCTTATAGCATTCTTCTTCTAAATTTATAAATGTGTTTCATGTTCCGCGTCAGATTTGAAACACTAGCCATCATCTTGTTCGAAAATACGTATATTAGTCTATTTTAGTCGGGTGGCACGAAAATTGCCCTAAATGTCCAGATGAAATCGAGGACTAGAAGACTCTTATAGCATTTTTCTCCTAAATTTACAATTGCGCTTCAGTTTCCGCATCATATTTCAAACACTAGACATGGCCTTGTTCGAAAATACGGATTTCGATTCATTTTAGTCGTGTGGTGTGAAAATTGCTCGAAAGGTCCAGATGAAATTGAGGACCGGGCGACCCTTATATCATTCTTCACCTTAATATACAATCGTTTTGTTCAAAAACACGAATATCGGTCCGTTTTAGTCAGGTGTTACGAAAATTGCAGGAAATATCTAGATGAAATCAAGGATCAAGAGACTCTTATAGCAGTCTTCTCCTAAATTTATAAATGTGTTTCTGGTTCTGCATCAGATTTCAAACACTAGCCATCGTCTTGTTCGAAAATATAGATTTCGGTCTATTTTTTCCAGGTAGTACGAAAATCTCCAAAATGTCCAAATGAAATCGAGGACAGAGAGACCCGTATAGCACTCTTCTCCTAAATATATAACAGTGTTTCGGGTACCGCATTAGATTTCAAACACTAGCCATAGTCTATTACAAAAATATAGATTTTTGTCCATTTATGACGAAGGGTACGAAACTTGCTCGAAAATTCTAGATGAAACCGAGGACAGAGAGTCCCTTATAGCATTCTTCTTCTAAATTTATAATTGTGTTTCGGTTTCCGCGTCTGATTTCAAGCAATACCAATCTTTTTGGTCAAAAACACTAGTTTCGGTGCATTTTAGTCGGGTGGTACGAAATTCGTTCAAAATGACCAGATGAAATCGAGGACCAGGAGACTCTTGTAGCATTCTTCTTCTAAATTTATAACTGTGTTTCGGGTTCCGTCTCAATTTTCAAACACTATCCATCGTCTTATTCAAAAATACGGATTTCAGTCCATTTTTGTAGGGTGGTACGAAAATCGCCTGAAAAGTCCAGATGAAATCAAGGATCAATAGACCCTTTTAACATTCTTCTCCTAAATATATAATAGTGTTTCAAGTTCCGCGTCATATTTCAAACAATAGCAATCGTCTTGTTTGAAAATACAGACTTTAATCCATTTTTGTCGAGGGGTACGAAACTCGCCAAAAAAGTTGCAATGAAATCGAGGACCGAGAGTCCCTTATAGCATTCTACTTCTAAATTTATAACGGTGTTTCGGTTTCCACGTCAGATTTCAAACACTAGCCATAATCTTGTTCGAAAATACGGATTACGATCCCTTTTACTTAGGTGGTACAATAATCGCCCGAAATATCCAGATGAAATCAAGGACCGAGAGACCCTTATAGCATTCTTCTTCTAAATTTGTGAATGTGTTTCGGGTTCCGTGTTAGATTTCAAACACTAGCCATCATTTTTTTCAAAAGCTCCATTTTAGTCGGGTGGTACGAAAATCGCCTGAAATGTCCAGATGAAATCGAGGACCAAGAATCTCTTATAGAATTCTTCTCCTAAATTTATAAATGTGTTTCGGGTTAGGTTTCAGATTTCGATCACTAGCCATCATCTTTTTAGAAAATACGGACTTCGGTCCATTTTTGTCGTGTAGTACAAAAATCGCCGAAAAGACCAAAGAAATCGAGTACCAAGAGACCCTCATAGCATTCTTTTCCTAAATATATAACAGTTATTCGGGTTCTGCATCAGATTTCAAACACTAGCCATCATTTTTTTCAAAAAGACGGATTTCGGTCCATTTTAGTCGTGTGGCACGAAAATCGCCCGAAAAGTCCAGATGAAATCGAGGATCGGGAGACCCTTATCACATTCTTCTCCTTAATATATAACAGTGTTTCAGATCAGATTTCAAACACCAGCCATTGTCTAATCCGAAAATACAGCTTTTGGTCCATTTTTGTCGAGGGGTACAAAATTCTCCCGAAAAGTCCAGAAGATATCGAGGACCGAAAGACCCTTATAACATTCTTCTTCTAAATTTATGACTGTGTTTCGGGTTCCGCGTCCGATTTTAAACACTAGCTGTCATCTTGGCTATTGTTTGAAATCCGAAATCCGTATAAGGGACTCTCGGTCCTCGATTTCATCTAGAAATTTCGGGCAAGTTTCGTTCCCCTCGAAAAAAGGACCAAAATCTGTATTTTTTGGAATAGAAGATGGCTAGTGTTTGAAATCTGATGCATAACCAGAAACATTGTTATATATTTAGGAAAAGAATGCTATAAGGGTTTATCGGTCCTCGACTTCATCTGGACTTTTCGATGATTTTTGTACTACCCGACAAAAATGGACCGAAATCCTTATTTTCGAACAAGGCGATGGCTAGTGTTTGAATTGTGACACAGAACCCAAAACACATTTATAAATTTAGGAGAAGAATGATATATGAGTTTCTTGGTCCTCGATTTCAGTTGGACATTTCGGGCGATTTTTGTACCACTCGACTAAAATGAACTAAAATCCGTATTTTCAAATAAGATGATCGGTAGTGTCTCAAATCTGATGCAGAAACCGAAACACAATTATAAATATAGAAGAAGAATGCAATAAGAGACTCTTGGTCCTCGATTTCATCTGTACTTTTCGGGCAAGTTTCTTACCCCTCGACAAAAATGGAAGAAAATCTATATTTTCAAACCAAACGAGGGCTAGTGTTTCAAATCTGTCGCGGAACCTGAAACACAATTATATATTTAGGAGAAGAATGACAAAAGGGTTTCTCGGTCCTTGATTTCATCTTGACCTTTCGGGCGATTTTCGTACCTCCTGACAAAAATAGACCGAAATTTATTTTTTTGAACCAGACGATGGTCAGTTTTATAAATCTGACGCCGAACCCGAAATACTGTAATAAGTTTTGGAGAAGAATGCAATAAGGGTTTCCCGGTCCTCGAATTCATTTGGACTTTTTGGGCGATTTTCGTACCGCCAAACATAAATGGACCAAAATCTGTATTTTCAGACCAAACGATGGCTTGTATTAGAAATGTGACGCGGAACCCGAAACACAGTTATAAATTAAGGAGAAGAATTCTATAAGAGTCTCTAGGTCCTTGATTTCATCTGGACATTTATGGAGATTTTCATACCACCCGACTAAAATGGACCGATATCTGTATTTTCGAACAAGATGATGGCTAGTATTTGAAATCTGATGCGGAACTCGAAACACAGTTATAAATTTAGAAGAAGTATGCTATAAGGGTCTATCGGTCCTCGATTTCATCTAGACATTTCGGCTTATTTTCGTACCATATGACTAAAATGGATCTAAATCCATATTTTTGGACTAGATGATGGCTAGTGTTTGAAACTTGACGAGGAACCCAAACCACTGTTATATATGTAGGAGAAAAATGCTATACGGGTCTCTCGGTCCTTGATTTCATCTAGACTTTTCAGCAATTTTCGTACTACTCAACAAAAATGGACCGAAATCTGTATTTTCAAATCAGACGATGGATAGTGTTTGAAATCTCCAGCGGAACCTGAAACAATGTTATATATTTAGGAGAAGAATGTTAAAAGGGTCTCTTAGTTCTCGATTTCATCTAGACTTTTCGGGCGATTTTCGTACCACCCTCTACAAAAATGGACCAAAATCTGTATTTTTCGGACAAGACGATGGATAGTGTTTGAAATCTGCCTAGGAACCCGAAACACAATTATAAATTTAGCATAAGAATGCAATAAGAGACTCCTAGTCCTCGATTTCATCTAGACATTTTAGGCGATTTTCGTACCACCCGACTAAAATGGACTGAAATTCATATTTTCGAACAAGATGATGGCTAGTATTTGAAATCTGACGCGGAGACCGAAATACAGTCATAAATTTAGAAGAAGAATGCTATAAATGTCTCTCGGTAATCAATTTCATCTGAACGTTTTGGGCGATTTTCATAACGCTGGCAAAAATTGATCAAAATCTGTATTTTCGGACTAGACGATTACTAGTGTTTGAAATCTGACGCGGAACCCGAAACACTATTATATATTAAGGAGAAGAATAATATAAAGGTAGCTCGGTTCTCGATTTCGTCTGAACTTTTCGCACTATTTTCGTACCACACGACAAAATTGGACCGATATCCGTATTTTGGAACAAGACGATGTCTAGTGTTTGAAATCTGACGCATAACGCAAAATTCCTTTTATAAATTTAAGAGAAGAATGTTGTAAGGGTCTCTCAGTCCTCGATTTCATCTAGACTTTTCGGGTGATTTTCGTATTACCCAACAAAAATGGACCGACATACGTATTTTCGAACAAGATGATGGCTAGTGTTTGAAATCTGACATGCAACCCGAAACACATTTATAAATTTAGAAGAAGAATGCTCTAAGGGTCTCTCGGTCTTCGATTTCATATGGACGTTTCGGGCGATTTTCGTACCACACGACAAAAATGGACCGAAATCCATATTTTCGAACAAAACAATAGATAGTGTTTGAAATTTGTAGCGGATCCCGAAACACAGTTTTAAATTTAGTAGAAGAATGCTATAAGGGACTCTCGGTCCTCGATTTCATCTACACATTTCGGACGAATTTTGTACCCCTCGAAAAAAGGGACCAAAGTCTGTATTTTTTTGACTAAAAGATGGCTAGTGTTTGGATTCTGATGCATAACCCGAAACATTATTATATTTTTAGAAAAGAATGCTATAAAAGTCTCTAGGTCCTCGATTTCATCTGGACATTTATGGAGATTTTCAAACCACCCGACTAAAATGGACCGATATCTGTATTTTCGAACAAGATGATGGCTAGTATTTGAAATTTGATAAGGAACTCGAAACA
Source organism: Cicer echinospermum (assembly GCA_002896215.2). Lineage (NCBI taxonomy): Eukaryota > Viridiplantae > Streptophyta > Magnoliopsida > Fabales > Fabaceae > Cicer > Cicer echinospermum. The sequence goes on from PGTU02000004.1 coordinate 11,801,637, forward strand.
CAGTTATAAATTTAGAAGAAGAATGCTATAAGGGTCTCTCGGTCCTCGATTTCATCTGGAGTTTTGGGGAAATTTTCATACCACCCAACAAAAATAGACCGAAATTCGTATTTTCAAACAAGATGATGGATAGTGTTTGAAAAATGATGCGGAAACCGAAACACAATTATAAGTTTAGGAGAAGAATGCTATTAGAGTCTCATCGTCCTCGATTTCATTTGGACATTTTGGGTTATTTTCGTACCACCTGACTAAAATGGATCTAAATCAATATTTTTGGAATAGACGATGGCTAGTGTTTGAAATTTGACGAGGAACCCAAAACACCATTATATATTTAGGAAAAAAAATGCTATAAGGGTGTCTCGGTTGTCGATTTCATCTGGACTTTTCGGCAATTTTCGTACTACTCGACAAAAATGGACCAAAATATGTAATTTCAAACTAGACGATGGCTAGTGTTTGAAATCTCAAGCGAAAATGGACCAAAATCTCTCGATTCTCGATTTCATCTGGACTTTTCGGGCGATTTTCGTACCACCTTCTACAAAAATGGACCAAAATCTGTATTTTCGGACCAAACCATGGCTAGTGTTTGAAATCTGACATGGAACCTGAAACACTATTACATATTTAGGAGAAGAATTCTATATGGGTCTCCCGGTCCTCAATTTTCGTACTACCCGACAAAAATGGACCTAAATCCGTATTTTCGAACAAGACGATAGATAGTGTTTGAAATCTGACCCGGAACCCAAAACACAATTATAAATTTAGGAAAAGAATGCAATAAGAGACTCCTGGTCCTCGATTTCATCTAGACATTTTAGGCGATTTTCGTACCACCTGAATACAATCATAAATTTAGAAGAAGAATGCTATAAATGTCTCTCGGTCATCGATTTCATCTGGACTTTTTGGGCGATTTTCATACCCCTTGACAAAAATTGACCAAAATTTGTATTTTCGGACTAGACGATTACTAGTGTTTGAAATATGACACGGAACTCGAAACATTATTATATATTAAGGAGAAGAATGATATAAGGGTCGCTCGGTCCTCGATTTCATCTCGACTTTTCAGGCTATTTTCGTACCACACGACAAAAATGAACCGATATCCATATTTTGGAACAAGACTATGGATAGTGTTCGAAATATGACGCGGAACATGAAACACAATTATAAATTTAGGAGAAGAATGCTATAAGAGTTTCATGGTCCTCGATTTCATCTGGACATTTCGGGTGATTTTCGTGCCACCCGACTAAATTGGACTGAAATCCGTATTTTCTAACAAGATGATGGCTAGTGTTTGAAATCTGAAGCGGAACCAGAAACACAATTATAAATTTAGAAGAAGAAGGCTGTAAGGGACTCTGGGTCCTCGATTTCATCTAGACTTTTCGGGAGAAATTTCTAGAATTTTTTGTGCGATTTCATCTAGACTTTTCGACAAACATTGACCAAAATATGTATTTTCGGACCAGACGATGGCTAGTGTTTGAAGTCTAACGCGGATCCCAAAACACAGTCATATATTAAGGAGAAGAATGCTATAAGGGTTTCCCGGTCCTCGATTTCATTTGGACTTTTGGATCGTATTTGTAATACCCGACAAAAATGGACCAAAATCTATATTTTCGGACCAGAAGAGGGAGAGTGTTTGAAATTTGACACGAAACCTAAAATAATGCTATAAGGGTTTCCTGGTCCTCAATTTTATCTAGACTTTTCGGGAAATTTTCCGAGATGAATGCTATAAATTTAGGAGAAGAATGCTGTAAGGTCTTTTTGGTCCTCGATTTTCATATGGATTTTTCGGGGATTGTCGAACCACCCGACAAAAATGGACCGAAATCTGTATTTTTGCACCAAAACAATGCTAGTTGTTTGAAAAATATGAAGCAGAACCCGATGCACAATTATAAATTTTGGAGAAGAATCCTACTAGGGTTTCCCGGTCCTAGATTCATCTGGGTCTTTTCGGAGCATTTTTCGTACCACCCGACTAAAAATGGACCAAAATTTGTATTTTCGAACAAAACGATGGTTAGTGTTTGAAATCTAGCGCGGAAATCGAAACATAGTTATAAATTTTGGAGAAGATTGCTATAAGGGTCTCCCGGTCTTCAATTTCATTTGGACTTTTTGGGCGATTTTCATACCACCTAACTAAAATGGACTGAAATTCGTATTTTCAAACAAGACTATGACTAACGTATAAAATCTGACGCGGAACCTAAAATACAGTTATAAATTTAGGAGAAGAATGCTATAAGGGTCTCTCTATCCTCGATTTCATCTGGACTTTTTGGGCGATTTACGTACCACCCAACAAAAATGAACCGAAATTCGTATTTTCAGACCTGACGATGGCTATTGTTTAAAATATGGAACGGAGCCCGAAAAACAGATATAAATTTTGGAGAAGAATGCTATAACGGTCTCATAGTCCTCGATTTCATCTAGACTTTTCCGGCAACTTTCGTACCACCTGACTAAAACGGACCGAAATCCGTATCTTCAAACAAAACGATGGTTAGTGTTTAAATCTGGCGCGGAACCCGAAACACAATTATAAATTTTGGAGAAGTATGCTATAAGGGTCTCCAGGTTCTCGATTTCATCTAGATTTTTTGGACGATTTTCGTACCACCTGACTAAAATGGACCAAAATCTGTATTTTCGAACAAAATGATGGTTTGTGTTTTGAAACTGACACGTAACCCGAAACACAATTATAAATTTTGGAGAAGAATGCTATAAGGGACTCTCGTACACATGACAAAAATGGACCGAAATTCATATTTTCGAACAAGCAATGGATAGTGTTTGAAATTTGACACGGAACCCGAATCACATTTATAAATTTAGGAGAAAAATGAATATAAGAGTCTCCCTGGGTCCTCGATTTCATCTAGACTTTTTGGGGTATTTTCGTACAAGAAGATGGCTAGTGTTTGAAATCTGGCGCGGAACCTGAAACAAAGTTACAAATTTTGAGGAAGAATGCTATAACAGTCTCTCGGTCTTCGATTTCATCGGGACTTTTCGAGCAATTTTGTACCACCCGACTAAAATGGACCGAAATCCGTAGTTCGAACAAGACGATGGCGGGTGTTTGAAATCAGACGCGGAATCTGAAACGAAGATAATAATAACAGAAAATAAAATAGAGTTTCATATAAATATGTAATTATTACATTATTTGACAACTCTATTTTATTATATGTTGTTATTATCTTTGTTATCAATTAAAACTATAAAATAAAGATAATAATAACATATCATAAAATAGAGTTGTCAAATAAAGGAATAATTACATATTTATTTGACAACTCTAAATGATATTACTATCTTCGTTATGCAGTCAAACCTTAAAAATGAAGATAATAATAATAATATAATAAAATAAAATTATCAAATAAATTAATAATTACATATTTATTTGACAACTCTGTTTTATTTTACGTTATTATTATCTTCGTTTGTAGTTGTACTAAATAACGAAAATAATAATAACATATAAAAAAATTGAGTTGTAAAATTAATATGTAATTATTACTTTATTTGACAACTCAATTTTATTATATGTTATTATTATCTTCATTATGTAGTAAAACTGTATAACGAATATAATAATAACATTTAATAAAATAGAGTTGTTAAATAATGTAATAATTAAAAAGCATTCTTCTCCTAAATTTATAATTGTGTTTCAGGTCATATTTTGAACATTAGCCATCATTTGGACTAAAAATATGAATTTCGTTCCATTTTTGTCGGGTGGTACAAAAATTGCCTGAAAAGTCTAGGTGATATCGGGGATTTTCGTACCACCTTATTTCGGTCCATTTTTGTCAAGTGGTATGAAAAACGCCTGAAAAGTCCCGATTAAATCGAGGACTGAGATACTCTTGTCAGGTTCCGCGCCAGAGTTCAAATACTAGTCATCGTCTAGTCCAAAAATACAGATGTTGGTCCATTTTTGTTGAGGGGTACGAAAGACTCCCGAAAAGTCCAAATGAAATTGAGGACCGTGAGACTATTATAGCTTACTTCTCCAGAATTAATTACTGGTTTTTAGGTTCCGCGCCACATTTCTAACACTTGCCATCGTCTGGTCCAAAAATATAGATTTCGGTCCTTTTTTGTCGAAGGGTACGAAAATAGCCTACAAAGTCCAGATGAAATCGAGGACCGATAGACCCTTATAGCATTCTTCTCCAAAATTTATAACTGTGTTCCTAGTTCTCTGTCAGATTTCAAACACTAACCATCGTTTTGTTCCAAAATACAGATTTTGGTTCATTTTAGTAGGGTGGTACGAAAATCGACCCAAACGTCCATATGAAATCGAGGATCGGGAGACCTTTAAGCATTCCCCTCCAAATTTTATATTGGTGTTTCAGCATTCCGGACAGATTTCAAATTACTAACCAGGAGAGACTCCTTATAGCATTCTCATCCAAAATTATAACTGTTTTTCGGGCTTATTTTAATCACTAGTATCGTCTGGTTCGAAAATACGAATTTTGGTCCATTTTTTGTTGGGTGGTATCAAAATCGCCTAAACGTCAGATGAAATCGAAGACCGGAGACCCTTATACATTCTTCTTCTAAATTTAATAACTTGGTTTCTGGTTCCGCGTCAAATTTCAAACACTAGTCATCGTTTTGTTCGAAAATACGAATTCCAGTCCATTTTAGTGGGGTGGTACGAAAATCGCCTGAAAAGTCCAAATGAAATCTAGGACCAGGAGACCCTTATATCACTAGCCATTGTCTGGTCTGAAAATACGAATTTCGGTCCATTGTTGTCGTGAGGTACAAAAATCTCCCTAAAAGACCAAATGAAATCGAGGATCATGAAACCCTTATAGAATTTTCTCCAAAATTTATAACTTAGTTTCGGGTTCCGCCTCAGATTTCAAACACTAGCAATTGTCTTGTTCGAAAAATAAGGATTTCGGTCCATTTTTGTCAAGTGGTACGAAATCGCTTGAAAAGTCCGATTAAATCCAGGACTGAGAGACTCTTATAACATTCTTCTCTAAAATTTATAACTATGTTTCAGGTTCCGCGCCAGATTTCTAACAACAGTCATCGTCTGGTCCAAAAATACATATGTTGGTTCATTTTTGAGGACAGTGAGACTATTATAGCATTTTTCTCCAAAATTAATTATTGGTTTTTAGGTTCAGCGCCATATTTCAAAAACTTGCCATCGTTGGGACCGAGAAACCCTTATAGTATTCTTCTCCTAAATTTATAACTGTGTTCCGAGTTCCGTGTCGGATTTCAAACACTAGCCATTGTTTTGTTCAAAAATACGAATTTCGGTCCATTTTAATCGGGTGGTACGAAAATCACCCGAAAATACCAGATGAAATCGAGGACCAGGAGACCCTTATAGCATTCTTCTCCTAAATATATAACAATGTTTTAGATTACGGGTCAGATTTCAAACACCAACCATCATTTGGTCCGAAATATAGATCTTGGTCCATTTGTCGAGGGGTACGAAAATCGCCTCAAAAGTCCAAATGAAATCGACGACCAAGAGACCCTTATAGAATTTTTCTTCTAATTTATAATTGTATTTCGGGTTCCATGTAAAATTCAAACACTAGCCATCGTCTAGTTCGAAAATACGAATTTCGGTCCATTTTTGTCGTGTGGGTACGAAAATCGCCCGAAAAGACCAGATGAAATCGAGGACCAGGTGACGAATATATAATTCTTCTCCTAAATTTACGACTGAGTTTCGGTGTCTGCCTTAGATTTAAAACACTAGCAATTGTCTTGTTCAAAAATACGGATTTCAATCCATTTTTGTCGGCTGGTATGAAAATTGCCCGAAAAGTCCAAATCAAATCGAGGACCGGGAGACCGTTATAAAATTTTTCTCCTAAATTTATAATTGTGTTTCGGGATCCGTGTCAGATTCCAAACACCAGAAATAATCTTGTTCGAAAATACGGATTTCGGTCCATTTTTCGTTGGGTGGTACGAAAATCACCCGAAAAGTCCAGATGAAACCAAGGACCGGGAGGCCTTGGTTGCCTTGATCATATTTCAAACAGTAGCCATCGTCTGGTCCGAAAAGATAGATTTCGTTCCTTTTTTGTCGAGGGGTAAGACACCCTTATACCATCGTCGAGGACTTGCCATCGTCGAGGACCAAGACACCCTTATAGCTTTCTTCTCCTGAATTTATAACTCTGTTTCGGATTCCGAGTTAGATTTCAAACACTAGCCATCATCTGGTCCGAAAATAAAAAATTTGGTCCTTTTTTGTCGAGGGTTACGAAAATCGCCCGAAAAGTCAAGATGAAATCGACGACCGAGAGACCCTTATAGCATTCTTCTTCTAAATTTATAACTATATTACGGGTTCCGTGTCAAATTTGAAACACTAGCCATCGTCTAGTCCGAAAATACGGATTTCAATCAATTTTAGTCTAATGGTATGAAAATTGCCTGAAATGTCTTGATGAAATTGAGGACCGGGAAACCCTTATAGCATTATTCTTCTAAACACTAACAATCTTCTTGTTCGAAAACACCAGATGAAATTGAGGACCAGAAGACCCTTATAACTGAGTTTCGGTTTCCGCCTTAGATTTCAAACACTAGCAATTGTCTTGTTCGAAAATACAGATTCCGGCCCATTTTTTGTCTGGTGATAGGTAAAACACCCGAAAAGTCTAGATGAAATCGAGGAACGAGAGACCCTGATAGAATTCTTCTCCAAAATTTAATACTGGTTATTAGGTTCTGCGCTAGATTTCAAACACTTGCCATCGTCTGGTCTGAAAATATAGATTTTGGTCCTTTTTTGTTGAGGGGTAAGAAAATCGCCTGAAATGTCCAGGTGAAATTGAGGACCAGGAGACTCTTATAGCATTCTTCTCCTAAATTTATAACTGTGTTTCGGGTTCCGCGTTAGATTTCAAACACTATCCGTCGTCTTGTTCGAAAATACGGATTTCGGTCCATTTTGGTCTTGTGGTACGAAAATCGCCCGAAAGGTCTTGATGAAATTGAGGACAGGGAGACCCTTATAGCATTCTTCTCCTAAATATATAATAGTGTTTTAGGTTTCGTCTCATATTTCAAGCATTAGCCATTGTCTGGTCAGAAAATACAGATAATGGTCCATTTATGTCGAGGGGTACGAAAATCGCTTGAAAAGTCTAGATGAAATCGACGACAGAGAGACCATTATAGCATTCTTCTTCTAAATTTATAAATGTGTGTCACGTTCCACGTCAGATTTCAAACACTATTCATCATCTTGTTTGAAAATACGTGTGTCGGTCTATTTGAGTCGGGTGGCAAGAAAATTGCCCGAAATGTCCTGATGAAATCGAGGACTAGAAGACTCTTATAGCATTTTCTCCTAAATTTATAATTGTGTTTCGGGTTCCGCGTTAGATTTCAAAAACTAGCCATCGTCTTATTCGAAAATACGGATTTCAGTCCATTTTAGTCTGGTGGTACGAAAACGTTATAGCATTTTAGCCATCGTCTTGATCGAAAACGTTAGAGCATTCTTCTCCAACATTTTATAATTGTGTTTTGGGTTGCTCGTCAAATTTCAAACACTAGCCCTCGTTTGGTCCTAAAATACAGATTTCGGTACTTTTTTGTCGGGTGGTACGAAAATCGCCCGAAAAGTCTAGATGAAATCGAGGACTGAGATAACCTTATAAATACTTCTCCTAAATATATAACAGTGTTTCGGGTTCCGTGTCAGATTTAAAACACTAGTCATCGTCTGGTCGGGAAATATAGATTTTGGTCCATTTTTGTCGGGTGGTACGAAAATCGCACTAATAGTCCAGATGAAATCGAGGACCAAGAGACCCTTATAGAATTCTTCTCCTAAATATATAAAAGTAGCCATCGTCTGGTCCGAAAATACTAGCCATCGTCTGGTCCGAAAATACATACTTTGGTCCATTTTTGTAGAGGGATACGAAAATCGCCCAAAAAGTCCAGATGAAATCGAGGACCGACATACCCTTCTAGCATTCTTCTTTTAAAATTGTAACTGTGATTCGGGTTTCGCGTTAGATTTCAAACACTAGCCATCATTTTGATCAAAAATACGAATTTCTTTTCATTTTATTCAGGTGGTTCAAAAATACCGATTTCGATCCATTTTATTCAGGCGAGTTTCGTACCCTTCGACAAAAATGGACCATAATCTGTATTTTCAAACCAGACAATGGCTAGTGTTTGAAATCTGACGCGAAACCTGAAACACTGTTATATATTTAGGAGAAGAATGTAAAAAGGGTCTCTCGGTCTTCAATTTCAACTGGACTTTTTTGGGCGATTTTCGTACCACCCAAAAAAAATTGATAGACATTTGTTTTTTCGAACCAGACGATGGTTAGTTTTTCAAAATCTGACGTCGAACCTGGAATATTGTGATAAATTTAGGAGAAGAATGCAATAAGGGTTTCCTGGTGCTCGATTTTGTTTGGACTTTTTAGGCGATTTTCGTACAACCTGACAAAAATGGACTAAAATCTGTATTTTCGAACCAGAGGATGGCTTGTATTAGAAATGTGATGCGGAGCCCAAAAGACAGTAAGAAATTTAGGAGAAGAATGCTAAAAGAGACTTCTGGTCCTCGATTTCATCTACACATTTCGGGAGATTTTCGTACCTCCCGACTAAAATGGATTGATATCCGTTTATTTGAACAAGACGATGGATAGTTTTTGAAATCTGATGCGGAACTCGAAACACAGTTATAAATTTAGAAGAAGAATGCTATAAGGGGTCTCTTGGTCCTCGATTTCATCTGAACTTTTCGGGCGAGTTTCGTACCACCCGACTAAAATGGACTAAAATTCAAAATTTCGAACAAGACGTTGGCTAGTGTTTGAAATCTGACACGAAAACCGAAACACATTTATAAGAGATTTCATCTGGGATTTTTAAGAGATTTTAATATCCCTCGACAAAAATTGACAAAATCTATATTTTCGGACAAGACGATAGCTAGTGTTTAAAATCTGAAGCGAAACCCGAAACACTATTATATATTTAGGAGAAGAATGCTATAAGAGTTTCCTGGTCCTCGATTTCGTCTGGACATTCCGGGCGATTTTCTTATCACCCGACTAAAATGGACCGATATCCGTATTTTTGAACAAGATGATGGCTATTGTTTGAAATCTGACGTGGAAACCGAAACACAATTATAAATTTAGAAGAAGAATGTTATAAGGGTCTCTCGATTCACGATTTCATCTGGACTTCTTCGGAGAGTTTAGTACCACCCGAAAAAAATGGACCGAAATCCGTATTTTCGAACAAGACGATGGATAGTGTTTGAAATCTGAGTCGGAACCGGAAACACAATTATAAATTTAAGAGAAGAATGCTATAAGAGTCTCTTGGTCCTCGATTTCATCTGGACATTTCGGGAGATTTTTGTAACACCCGACTAAAATGGATCAATCCGTATTTTCGAACAAGATGATGGCTAGTGCTTGAAATCAGATCCGGAAACCGAAACACAGTTATAAATTAAAAGAAGAATCCTATAAGGGACTATAGGTCCTCGATTTCATCTGAACTTTTCGGGCGAGTTTCTTACCCCTCGACAAAAATGGACCAAAATCTGTATTTTCAAATCAGACAATGGCTAGTGTTTGAAATCTGACGCAGAACTTGAAACACTATTATACATTTAGGAGAAGAATGTTAATAGGGTGTCTCGGTCCTCGATTTCGTACCACCCAACAAAAATGGACCGTAATCCATTTTATTGAACCAGACGATGGTTAGTTTTTTAAATCTGACGTGACACCCGAAATACTATTATAAATTTAGGAGAAGAATGCAATAAGGGTTCCAGGTGCTCGATTTCATTTGGAATTTTCGAGCGATTTTCGTATGACCCAACAAAAATTGACGGAAATCTGTATTTTCAGACCAGAAGATGGGTTGTATTAGAAATGTGACGCGGAACCCGAAACACAGTTGTAAATTTAGGAGAAGAATTTTATAAGAGTCTCCTTGTCCTCGATTACATTTGGAAATTTCGGGAGATTTTCGTACCACTTGACTAAAATGAACCGATATCCGTATTTTCGAAAAAGATGATGGCTAGTATTTGAAATTTGATGCGGAACTCGAATCACAGTTATAAATTTAGAAGAAGAATGCTATAAGGGTCTCTCGGTCCTTGATTTCATATGGACTTTTGGGGTAATTTTTGTACCACCCAACAAAAATGGACGAAATCTGTATTTTCGAACCAAACGATTACAATGGACCGAAATCCGTATTTTCGAACAAGACGATGGCTAGTGTTTGAAATCTGACGCGATCCTCGATTTCATATGGACTTTTTGGGGGATTTATTACTCCTCGATAAAAATTACCAAAATTTGTATTTTTGGACCAAACGATCGCTAGTGTTTGAAATCTAACGCGGAACCGAAAATACTTTTATATATTAAAAAGAAGAATGATATAAGGCTCGCTCAATCTTTGATTTCATCTGGACATTTCGGGCAATTTTCGTACCACACGACAAAAATGGACCGAAATCCGTATTTTCAAACCTGAAACACTGTTATATATTTAGGAGAAGAATGTTGTAAGGGTCTCTCTGTCCTCGATTTCATTTGAACTTTTCGGGCGATTTTTGTACCACCCGACAAAAATGGACTAAAATCTGTATTTTCAGACCAGAAGAGGGCTAGTGTTCCAAATTTGACGCTGAACCCAAAACACAGTTATAAATTTTGGAGAAGAATGCTATAAGGGTATCCCGATACTCGATTTCTTTTGGACTTTTCAGGCAATTTTCGTGCCACCCAACTAAAATGGACCAATATACGTATTTTCGAACAAGATGATGAATAGTGTTTGAAATCTAACGTGGAACCCGAAACACATTTATAAATTTAGACGAAGAATGCTATAAGGGTCTCTCGGTCCTCGATTTCATTTGGACTTTTCGGGCGATTTTCGTACCTCTCGACACTAATTGACCAATATCTGTATTTTCTGACCAGATGATGGCTAATGTTGGAAATCTGCACGGTACCTAAAACACTGTTATATATTTAGGAGAATAATGCTATAAGGATCTCCATGTCTTCGATTTCATCTCGACTTTTCGGGAGATTTTCGTAACACACGGCAAAATGGGACTGAAATCCATATTTTCGACAAGACGATGGCTAGTGTTTGAAATCTTCCACAGAACCCGAAACACGGTTATAAATTTAGAAGAAGAATGCTATAAGGGTATCTCGGTCCTCGATTTCATAAGGACTTTTCGGGCGAGTTTCGTAGCCTTCAACAAAAATTAACAAAAATATGCATTTCCGGAGTAGAGGATGGCTAGTGTTTGAAATCTGACACGGAACCCGAAACACGGTTATATATTAAGGAGAAGAATGCTATAAGGGTTTCCGGGTCCTCCATTTCAGTTGTACTTTTGGATCGATTTTCGTACCACCTAACAAAAATGGACCGAAATATGTATTTTAAGACCAGAAGAAGGCTAATGTATGAAATTTGACGCGGAACTTGAAATACTGTTATAAAGTTAGGAGAAGAATGCTATAATGGATTCCCGGTCTCCATTTCATCTGGACTTTTCGGGCGATTTTCGTACCACCAGACAAAAATTGAAAGAAATCTATATTTTCGAACAAGACGATGGTTAGTGTTTGAAATCTGACGCGGAACCCGAAACACAGTTATAAATTTAGGAGAAGAATGCTATAAGAGACTCATGGTCCTCGATTTTCATTTGGACATTTCAGGCGATTCCGTACCACCCGACTAAAAGGACCGAAATTCATATTTTCGAACAAGACGATGGGCTAGTGTTTGAAATCTGACGCGGAAACCGAAACACAATTATAAATTTAGAAAAGAAATTCTATAAGGGTCTCCAGGTCAAAAATTCTATTTGGGGGATTTTCATACTCCTCCCCAAAAATTGACCAAAATTTGTGTTTTTGGACCTGACGGTTGCAAGTGTTTCAAATCTAACGCGGAACCCAAAACACTGTTATATATTAATGATAAGAATTATATAAAGCTCGCTCAATCCTCGATTTCATCTGGACTTTTCGGGCGATTTTTGTACCACACGACAAAAATTGACCAAAATCCGTATTTTTGAACCCGAAACACTGTTATATATTTAGGAGAAGAATACTATAAGGGTCTCTCGGTCATCAATTTCATATGGACTTTTAGGGCGATTTTTGTACAACTCCACAAAAATTGACTAAAATCTGTATTTTCATACCAGACGCGGAACCTGAAACACAATTATAAACTTTGGAGAAGAATGATATAAGGGTCTCCCGATCCTCGATTTCATCCGGACTTTTCAGGCAATGTTTGTACCACCCGATCAAATTGGACATAAATTCGTATTTTCGGACCAGACAATGGCTAGGATTTGAAATCTGACATGGAACCCGAAACACAGTTATAAATTTTGGAGAAGAATGCTATAAGGGTCTCAAGGTCCTCGATTTGATGTGGATTTTTCTGGCAATTTTCGTACCATCTGGCCAAAATAGACCGACATCCGTATTTTTCGGACCAAACCATGGCTAGTGCTTGAAATCTGAGGCAGAACCTGGAACACAGTTAATCTTTTTGGAGAAGAATGCTATAAGGGTCTTCCGGTCCTCGATATCATCTGGTCTTTTGGGGAGATTTTCGTACCACCCGATAAAAATGGATCGAAATCCGTATTTTCGAACAAGACGATGGATAGTGTTTGAATTCTGACGCAGAAATCGAAACACAGTTTTAAATTTTGGAGAAGAATGCTATAAGGGTCTCCTGGTCCTTGATTTCATCTGGACTTTTCGGTCGATTTTCGTACCCATCGACAAAAATATGCCAAAATCTGTATTTTTGGACCAGACGATGGCTAGTGTTTGAATTTTGACGTGGAACCCGAAACACAGTTTTAAATTTTGGAGAAGAATGGTATAAGGGTCTCCCCGTCCTCGATTTCATCTAGACTTTTCGTTCGATTTCCGTACCTCCTAAGTAAAGTGGACCGAAATTCTTATTTTCGAACAAAACGATAGTTAGTGTTTGAAATCTGGCCCAAAACCCGAAACACAGTTATAAATTATGGAGAAGAATGCTATAAGGGTCTCCCGATCCTCAATTTCATCTGGAATTTATGGGCGATTTTCATACCACTTGACGAAAATAGACCTAAATTCGTATCTTCTAACAAGATTATGGCTAGTGTTTGAAATCTGACACGTAACCTGAAACACAATTATAAATTTTGGAGAAGAATGCTATAAGGGTCTTCAGGTCCTCGATTTCATCTTGATTTTATGGACGATTTTCATACCACCCGACTAAAATGGACCAAAATCTGTATTTTCAAACAGAATGATGGTTTGTCTTTGGAATCTGACACGCAACCCTAAACACAGTTATAAATTTTGGAGAAGAATGTTATAAGGGTCTCTCGTACACATGACAAAAATGGACCGAAATTCGTATTTTCGAACAAGCTATGAATAGTGTTTGAAATCTTACGCGGAAACCGAATCACATTTATAAATTTAGGAGAATAATGCTATAAGAGTCTCATGGTCCTTGATTTCATGTAGACTTTTGATGACTCTTCATCATATGCATATTTTCCCACTATTTTAGTCTTATTTAACCTCAATCATCAGTTAAATTAAGGATTTATTTGATACATTTTGTTGATTTTTGTTCTTTGAGTTAATAAGATGTTTTTTGTTTTTATTTCGTTTATTAAGTAGGAATTTGTCGTAATTTTACATTGCGTTTTGTTTTAGTGCAGTGCTGAATTTTGGTGAAAAATGAACATGACATATGTGGAGTATTTCAGCCATATCTGGAGTTCTAGATGTCCAATTAGTGTCACTCCAAGTGCTAATGAAAGCTAAGATTCATACCTACAACTTGCATGAAGACACTGGGACCCAATTCAGACGCAAAAGATGAGCAAAATGCAAAATACATCAGACAGGAGATGAAATGCGCCTGGAGCGCGTCCTGGAGCGCTTGGAGCGCATTTCTCAGGATTGGACTGTGCCAACGCGTGCCTGGAGCGCGTTTTTCCGCGCTTGGGGCGCGCGATGCGCACCAGCAACCATAAAAATGCAGATTTTTATTGTTTTAAGGATCTTTTTGATTCTGGGGAACTTGGGAGACTTGTGCCCTAGCATAGAAACTCAAAGACGGTCGTTTCTAACGCCATTGAAGTAGTTTTATCAAGAATAATCCATGAATAATTCTTGTAATTCTTCTTTAACCCTTATATTTTGTATCTCTGTCATGAGTAACTAAACCCTATTTGTTAGGGATGAGTGTAACCAGATGAAACCCTTTTTTTCTGATTTGATTTCTAGTTATATGAATGAGTTTATTGAATTGTTTTTCTCATCTCTATGCTTAATGCTTTTTATTGCTTGATCAACATTAAAATGTTCTACGATTTGTATTTTGAAACGGAAGTGGACTTTACGAATGCTTGAGACGAGAGATTCATGAATTTGTAGTCTAGGGATAGATGCAGGTCATGAAACCAATTAAATTAGTTGCAAAGCAATAATTTTAAGAGAATTTTCTATACGGTAATGCTTAATTCTAATCTTAAATCCACTAAGGAATTAGGGTTTACTTTGGAATTAAAGGTTTTTGTCACTAAGACATTAGGGCAAGAATAATAAAGAGAATTCGGTAATAATTCAATAAAGGAATTCAGTAACTAGGATCAAATTAGACACCAAGGTTGGATTCGAAGTGAAATTCATCCCTGACTTTTTTCTCAGTATAAAAGATCAATTTTATAATTGTTGTTAATTTCAAACATTATTTCAATCAACTTGGGAACCTTTTTGTTCAATTCTAGTAATCAAATATAATTCAATAGTAAAACGCAATCCTTGAGTTCGACACTCGGTACTATCGTTTTATTATTACTTGCAACGATTCAGTACACTTGCTGAAACGCTATCAAGTTTTTGGCGCCGTTGTCGGGGACTGCCATATCACTATTGAATTAGTTTATTTACTGAATTGAAATTTTTTGCTCTGCAATAAAATTTCTTCTTTTATTTTATTTCTAATTTAAAAAAAAAATTTGGTTTAAAACTCTCTTATTTTTACTTAATTATTTATCTTTCTTTAACTCTTCAGTACTCACAATTTGCCTAACCTTGTATGCGAGGCGAGTCCTCAGCTGAACTTATCTTTGATCCAGAAATTGAAAAAACAGCGAAAGCACATAGAAAGGCAGCTCGAGAAAGGAGACAAAGGGAAAGACATTTAGTTGTGGAAGAAGAGGTTTTGGGTGATTGTGTCATATTTACTGAAATGGCCGACCCACCACCACCAGAATGTACTCTCGGAGAATATGGGAATCGAATTAGAAATCGTGCTCGATTACCCATTCATCACCAACCTGTTACAGTCAATAAGTTTGAAATAAGTCCTGCTCTATACCGAGAGTTGAGGGAAATTCATTTTGCCGGTAGACATAACGAAGACGCTAATAGACACCTCACAAATTTCTTTGAATTATGTGAAACAGTGAAGGTGGATGGTTTGTCTGAGGAAAGCAAGAAATTGAAGCTATTTCCATTCTCTTTGATAGACGATGCTAAGGAGTGGTTTCTTTCATTCCCCGCCGACAGCATCACCACATGGGAAGATCTTGAGGATAAGTTCTTGGAAAAATATTTCCCCCCAGCCATGTTCGTTAGAAAGAGGCAAGAAATCACCGGTTACAAACAGAAAGAGGGGGAATCTCTTCGTGACACTTACAGGAGATTCAGAAACTTACTAGCCGGATGTCCTAATCATGCTTATGACGACACTGCCCAAATGCAAATATTCTGTAATGGCTTGAGGCGAGCACTAGAATTATGTTGGATGCCACAGCCGGTGGTTCTTTTGAATTACAAAACCGCAACAGAAGCACGAAAGATTATTGAGATCATGGCATCAAATGAACAGATGATGTTGTATGACAGAAGTGGTGGTTCAACAAGTGGTGTAATGGAATTGAATGTTATGGATGGGTTAGCTCCAGGCAGGCTACTATCGAAGATGGAAGAGGTTATCGCCACTGAGATAAAGAAGGGAATGGCAGCTCTAAATATACAACCACAAGCGGCCCCCGTCAAATTACTAAAGCAGACTAGTTGTAACCTTTGTGGAGGAGCACATAAAACTGGAGTTTGTGAAGCACTGGATGATAATGAGGTAGAAGAACTAGAACCGGTGAATTTTGTGAGTAATAACAACAGGCAGAATAACCCCTACTCTAGTACGTACAATCCTGGTTGGAGAAATCATCCGAATTTTTCTTGGAGAGATCAACAAGGTAGATCTCAGGGTCAACAAGAAGCTCAAACAAACCAATTTCCACCCAGAAAGGCTGCTTGGGAGAGCGCTATAGAAAAACTAGTTACAAGCACAAGTTCTTTCATTGAAGAGTCAAGAGCCGTCTAGAAAAATCACTCTACATCAATAAAAAATCTTGAGACTCAAATGGGTCAACTTGCTCAACAAATGGCACAAAGAACGTCTGGGAATCTGCCTAGTGACACAGTTCCGAACCCAAGAAACAATGTTAATGCAGTGACCACGAGGAGTGGCAAGGTGAGAGAACAAGTACCACCTGAAGCCAAACAGAGTGGAAGTACCTTGACTCCAACTCACTGGGAGGAAATGGTCACACCAATATTGGTTGAAGAGCACATCGCTATTGAAAAGGAGGAAAAAACCGTAGTACAAAAAGGGGAACCACTGCCAAAACCAGAAATTCAACTTCCATTCCCTCAAAGATTAAGGAGGGAAGAAACTGAAAAGCAATTTGGTAAGTTTCTTGATGTTTTTAAAAAATTACAGATTAACATCCCTTTTGCAGAAGCACTAGAGCAGATGTCGACATATGCTAAGTTCATGAAGGATATTCTGTCGAAAAAAAGAAAAATCGGCGGTGAAACAGTTATGCTTACTGAAGAGTGTAGTGCTATACTACAAAGGAAGTTGCCACGGAAGCTCAAGGACCCTGGAAGCTTCTCAATCCCGTGCGCTATTTGAAATAGAACTTTTGGGAAGGCTTTGTGCGATCTTGGGGCTAGTGTAAGTCTTATGCCCCTTTCAATATACAAAAAATTGGGCATTGGAAAAGTCAAGAACACACAGTTGATGTTACAGTTTGCGGACCGCTCGATGAAACATCCCTATGGAGTGGTGGAAGATGTGTTGGTTAAACTGGACAAATTCATTTTTCCAGTAGATTTTGTGGTACTAGATATGGAGGAAGACAACGACATTCCTTTTATTTTGGAGAGACCGTTCTTAGCAACAGGGAGAGCTATGATTGATGTAGCAGATGGCACCTTACCCTTGAAAGTAAATGAGGAAACCGTCACTTTTAACATTCTAAAAGCCATGGAACACTCAAAAGAAAGAGAAGGGTGCAATCGAATCGAGATTTTAGATGAGATAGTCAATGAAGAAATAAAGCATCAAACACCCAGCCTGCCATTAAAAAGAGTTTTATGTCTACCCCAAGATGTCGTTCAAGAAAGTGAAGACCCAAAGGTGAAAGAGGTGTGGGCCATGTTAGAAGCATCGCCATCTTACTCCCCCCGTTTTCCTACTAGGTGGGAGGACTTGAAAGGAATGAAGACAAGTCCGCGGAGAAAAAGACACCACTGATTGAACTCAAGCAGCTGCCTCTTCATTTGAAATATGTATTCCTGGGTGAAGAAGAAAAAAATCCAGCCATAATCAGTGCAAGGTTAAGCGAGTTACAAGAAGAAAAGTTGTTGAGAATTCTGCGGAAGCACAAGGGTGCTATCGGTTGGTCCATTGATGACTTGAAGGGAATAAGTCCAACTTTTTGTATGCACAAAATCCTCATGGAGGACAATCACAAACCGGTAGTACAACCCCAAAGGAGATTGAATCCGGTAATGAAAGAAGTGACCAGGAAAGAGGTGGTAAAGCTACTAGAAGTCGGCCTCATATACCCAATTTCATATAGCTCTTGGGTGAGTCTCGTCCAAGTTGTACCAAAAAAGGGCGGAATGACTGTCATCACAAATGAAAAGAACGAGTTAATTCCTACTCGAACGGTTACAAGCTGGAGAGTGTGTATTGATTATAGGAGATTGAACAGTGCCACGAGGAAGGATCATTTCCCGCTCCCTTTCATTGATCAGATGCTTGAGCGGTTAGTCGGACATGAGTATTACTGCTTCCTAGACGGCTATTCAGGATACAATCAGATAGCTGTAGCACCCGAGGATCAAGAGAAAACTGCATTTACATGTCCGTATGGGGTATTTGCTTATCGAAGAATGCCATTTGGACTGTGTAATGCGCCGACCACATTTCAAAGGTGCATGATGTTCATATTTTCTGATATGATTGAGAAACACATTGAGGTATTCATGGATGACTTTTCTGTATTTGGCTCATCCTTTGACAATTGTTTGATTAATCTATCTCTTGTATTAGAAAGGTGTGAAAAATCTAACTTGGTCCTAAATTGGGAGAAATGTCATTTTATGGTAAGAGAGGGAATTGTTTTAGGCCACCGAATCTCCCACAAGGGGATCGAGGTAGACAAGGCCAAAGTTGAGGTGATTGAAAACTTCCCCCCCTACCAACGAGAAAGGCATTAGAAGCTTTTTAGGCCATGCTGGATTTTATAGAAGGTTTATAAAAGATTTTTCAAAAATTGCAAAGCCACTTACAAACTTACTTGCGAAAGACACACCTTTCAAATTCAATGAGGATTGTTTGCATGCTTTTAACAATTTGAAAAACCAGCTGATAACTGCCCCATCATCACTGCACCTGACTGGTCACTACCTTTTGAAATCATGTGTGATGCAAGTGACAGTGCTATTGGGGCAGTTCTAGGACAAAGAAAAGACAAGATGTTGCATGTGATCTACTATGCTAGTCATGTTTTAAATCAGGCACAACACAATTATGCTACAACTGAAAAAGAATTATTAGCTGTAGTCTATGCTTTTGATAAATTTCGGTCTTATTTATTAGGATCGAAAGTTATTGTTTACACTGATCATGCTGCCTTGAGGTATATGTTTACTAAGTAGGAATCAAAACCACTGTTGCTTAGATGGATTCTATTACTACAAGAATTTGACATTGAGATCCGAGATAAAAAGGGGTCAGAGAACACTGTGGCTGACCACTTATCTCGATTGGAGAAGGTTGAGGAGAATGAGGACATTAGACCGATTCGAGATCAATTTGCTGATGAGCACATCTTTGCCATTACCACGGTACCTTGGTTCGCCGACTTTGCTAATTTCAAGGTGGGGGGTACAATCCCATCTGATTTCACTTACCAACAACGAAAGAAGTGTTGGACTTTAGTCCTCTTAATCCTAGTTTTGACATAATTAACAAACATACAATGTTCATACATCATATGATAAATCTAACATTTTAATTGAGCAAGATTTCAGGAACAACAATACAACCCTACACACTTGAGACAAATTGCTTGGAACTCAAGAAATCAACAAAAGTTGAATATTGACTGAGTAAATCGATTGGGAAATCGATTTCATAACAAGGATGTAAGGAAACATAACTGTTTGTGATTGTATAATCGATTAGGCAATCGACTGGCACAATTAGAAATGAAAATAGCACAAGTCAGTGGCAACCTGTTTTACAGGCTAATCGATTGGCAAATCGATTGTGCACATCACAAAATAAAACTGATTGAAACAAATCGATTGGGAAATCGATTGGCCAAGTCACAGTGACAATCCATTTTCTAGGGTAATCGATTGGCAAATCAATTGCTTAGATAATACTTGAAAAATAACTTGACTTGTGATAAACACAATCGATTGGACAATCTATTGTGAGAATTTCAATCATGTTAAGTTTGGTTGCAATCGATTGGGAAATCGATTGAACTAAACATCAGGTAAGAACTTTTCAGGCAAATACTACCAAATCGATTGGCACTTCGATTAACTTGAAAATAGCTAAGTCACTGACTTAAGCTCAATCGATTGGCAAATCGATTGAAAAAAAATATTTTTGAAATAACAGTGAACTCAGCTTGTGTCCAAATCGATTCTGAGTATTTGTAAATCGATTATGCGACTTAGTAAATCGATTATGTAATCGATTGGTGTGATCTTTATTGGAACCAAACACCTGCAATCGATTATGAAATCGATTCATATAAGTTTGAACATAATTTACTGAAAAGAGTTTTTAAAAGAATCAATTGGCAAATCGATTGGTTTGTGTAGTTTCAAGATTCAAGAAAAACAAGACCCGCGATAATCGATTGGAAAATCGATTAGACCTGTTTTATAACTTTAATGAATCGATTGGTAAATCGATTTATTAGTTGTTTTTCAGAAACTATATAAACTGTTTTCAATCATTCTCTCATTAACACATGTACACACTTGAAAAACATCTTGAATATTCTTCAGAATACTGAAGAACTCTTAAGAACACATTGTTAACATTATGATATTGCTTTTTCAGATCAAAGCCAAAAAGATTATCCATAATCATTGAGAGAGTTGAAAAAGTATTCTTGAGAGAAAAGACAATGTTCTCATGAACAATCTTTGAATAACCAGATTCGTGAGAGACACATTGATCAAGATTGAAGACACCTTTTTGTACTTCTTTTATTTTGTTTGTAACAAATACTTTGTAAAGAAACGACTGCGAAAAATCCAGCTAGAAACTGGTGGCGATCTTCTTGGGCGAGAGGCCTCATCAAGAAGGAGCCGTACTTGATTTTGTGTGAGTCTGCTGAGTGACTACAAGGATCAAGGGGTTAAGCAATAGGAAAGAGATTGTGTTAGATAGATAGGTTTCGAGGAAACTGGACAATCTGTAAACAAGTCACAATTCTTTCTATTGGAGAAAAAAAGCTGAAATCCAGTTGGATTGTCAGGACTGGATGTAGGTTGTCTCATTGACAACTGAACCAGGATAAACCTTGGTGCATTCTATCCCTTATCCTTTTACTTTTAATTGTTAATCTTGTATGCCGCTTTATAATTCCGCTGTGTGTATGAATCTGAATAAATCTTGCATCGTATGATTGTATGTTCAATCCTAATTGTATGCTAGACGTATTCGATTTTCTATATTGCTTTAATTTGTTAAAGACTGATATATTCTGATTATTTCGAGGTCATAATAATCAACAATTGGCCTCAGAGCCTGACTTTTCGAGAGGTAAAACTCATAAAAGGAATATGGCCTCAACTGATTTTCTGGGAGAAGGCGCATCACTAGCAAGACCTCCAGCATTCAATGGAACAACTTATATGTACTGGAAGCACATGATGCTGATATTTCTGGAAGCTAGTGGTATTGACATCCTTGACGCTATTGAAAATGGACCATATATTCCCAAGATTGCAGGAACAAATGACTTGATGATCCCCAAGCCCAAAGTCGAATGGTCTGAGGACGATAAAAAGAAGGTAGGTTATAATGCTAAAGCTAAGAACATTATAACATCTGCTTTGTGTGCAGAAGAATTCTTTAGGGTATCAAACTGTAAATCAGCAAAGGAAATGTGGGACATTCTTCAAGAAACATATGAAGGAACTACAGATGTGAAAAGAGCTCGCGTAAATACACTTATGCACGAATACGAATTGTTCAGCATGAAGAAAGATGAATCTATAAGTGATCTACAGACGAGATTTACACACGTTATAAACAACCTTCATGCCCTGGGAAAACAGGTGGAGAATGAACAACAGATCGGAAAGATCATGAGGTGTCTAACCAAAGAATGGCAGCCCAAAATAACTGCTATTGCTAAATCGAAAGATCTGGCAAAAATGACCACTGCAACACTATTTGGAAAACTCAGGGAGCACGAAATGGAGTTGCATCGACTAGATGAGTCAGAACTAGAAAGCAGGAAAAAGAAAGGACTATCTTTGAAAGCCCAAACGCATCAATCAAAAACTGAACAAGAAAGTTGCTCAGATGAATCAAGCAGTGAGACTGATGAAGAGCCTGAGATTGGTTTGCTTGTCAAGAAATTTAAGAAATTTATGAAGAAGAAAGACAACAAATTCAGAAAGCCATCCAGCTCTAAGACTAGTGACAACAAGACAATCACATGTTATGAATGTGGTAAAACTGGTCACATAAAGTCAGAATGCTACAAATTGCAGAACAAAAATAGAGCTACAAAACCAAAAGGCAAGGAACAAAGACATGTTCATGAAAAATCTGGTTTAGGATATACACCAAATATGCATGTTAAAAGAAATAAAAATAGATATGGTATTGGTTATATGCAAACCAGAAATGTCAAACATGGTCAAAAATCTGCTATCTCTAAGAGTATGTATGACATCTTTACTAAAACCAAACAAACATTCATCCTTTGATGGCAAATGTCATTTCTGTTGCAGAAAGGGACATTTTGTGTCAAATTGCAAATTTAAAAAATTAGCCAATAGAGGATGGAAGCAAGTTTGGATAGCAAAGAAATCTGTGTTTGACACTAACCATCCAGGACCCAATTTAAATTGGGGACCTAAAACAAAATTATGATTGTTTGTTGCAGGTGTGCTTGACATCCACTAAGCATTCATGGTATTTAGATAGCGGATGCTCAAAGCACATGACAGGAGACAATTCCAAATTCATGTCCTTGACATTAAAGGAAGGAGGTTTTGTCAAATATGGTGACAACAATAGAGGAAAGATTATTGGAATTGGTGACATAGGCAATGAGTCAACTGCAGTAATTAAAAATGTCTTATATGTTGAAGGACTAAAACACAACTTGCTGAGTATAAGTCAGCTATGTGATAAAGGTTTTCAAGTAAGTTTTTCATCACAATCTTGCATTATAGTGCATAAAGATGACAAACACATAAAGCTAGTTGGTGACAAAATTAATAACATTTATTTCTCAATGGTGACCTTCAAGAGGAAGTTTTTGTTAGCCAAACACCTGGTTTTGAAAATCCTGATTTTCCTAATCATGTGTATAAGCTCTCAAAGGCCCTCTATGGGTTAAAACAAGCTCCAAGAGCTTGGTATGAGACGCTCAGCAATTTCCTTATTCAACAAAACTTTTTAAGAGGAAATGTTGACAAGACCCTTTTCACACAAAAACTACTGGAAATGATATCTTGCTTTGTCCAAGTATATGTTGATGACATAATATTTGGATCTACAAATAATAAATTGTGCAAAGAATTTGAAAATTTGATGAAAGGTAAATTTGAAATGTCAATGATGGGTGAACTGTCATATTTCTTGGGATTTCAAATTAACCAAAGCAAGCAAGGCATTTTTCATTAGTCAATCTAAATACTGTTCTGATTTGATAAAGAAATTTAACTTTGAAAATCTTAAGTCCATTGATACACCCATGAGTCAAGGAAATTTCTTAGACCGAGATGAGAAAGGTAAAACCTGTAGATGTCACTAGATTTCGTGGTATGATAGGATCTTTGCTCTACCTTACAGCAAGCCGACCAGACATCATGTTCAGTGTTTGTATGTGTGCAAGGTATCAATCAAATCCAAAGGAATCTCACCTCAGTGCAGTTAAGAGAATTTTCAGATATCTAGTAGGAACTAAGAGTCTCGGATTATGGTATCCAAAAGGATCAACCTGTACCTTAGTTGGTTACTCAGATTCAGACTTTGCCGGATGTAAACTCGACAGGAAAAGTACCTCAGGAACGTGTCATCTACTTGGAAACTCCCTTGTGTCATGGTTTAGTAAGAAACAGACAAGCATTGCTTTATCAACTGCTGAAGCTGAATATATTGCAGTTGGGAGCTGTTGTGCTCAGATACTTTGGATGAAACATCACTTATTGGACTTTGGTGTTGACTTGGGAACAGTACCTATCATGTGTGATAACACAAGTGCAATAAGTATAACCAAGAATCCAGTAATGCACTCCAGGACAAAGCACATTGAAGTAAGACATCATTTTATAAGAGATCACTTTCAAAAAATGGAATCATTAAGCTTGAGTATGTTAACACTGCCGAACAGCTAGCTGACATCTTCACAAAAGCTTTACCAAGAGAAAGTTTTCTGCATATAAGGATGAAACTAGGGATCATTGATCCTAGTGAAGTATGATCTTTGATTCTCTTCATAGGACATTTCTGGTATATGCAGTTACTTTCCAGTTAAATCGATTTGGGAATCGATTACCAGCATGGTAAATGGTTTACAAAATCGATTTGGGAATTGATTGCTTTGGCCCCATAATTCAAAGTTCAGAAAATTTGTTTTAACTTGCCCGAGCGTCGATTGGGAAATCGACTAGTTCTTCTTTCAACGTTAAAACAATCGATTTGGACATCGATTAAGTAAAACTGGAAATCGATTTGGTAATCGATTTGTAATATGACCGTTGTGACTAGCCGTTGTATGTAATAATTACTAAATCGATTGACATTACCAGTAACGGTAACCTAATCGATTTGGGAATCGATTTACACGGTTAAGGGTTTAAATAGGAACAGTTATCAATCGATTTCTGCACTGCATTTCTCCAGATTTCACTAATTTTCTCTGTCTGCTTCATCATTCTGTCTCTGAAATTGTTATTTGTTGCTATCTACAGTCAATCTACTTCAATCTACGATTATGGCACGAGTCAAACAAACCCAGGCACGCACTCCTTCACCTTCATCATCTTCAACCAGTGAAACCCCTTCACCACCACCTACTCTAACCAAAAGAGTACCCATACCTACACATAAAATTCTTGCCAAAGACAAAGGCAAGGCACCCGCTCCTATTCAAGAGAAGCCTAAAAAGCGAAAGGAACCCCCAACGGAAAAACTCATGGCTGATGCCATGAAGGAAATCTCACAAAAGAGGAAGAAGAAACCAGTTTCTTCACCCCCTGCCAAGAAAGTTCCTGCATCCAAGGAAAAAGATGCAGAACCCACCATACCATCAGACTTTCTGAAGAGAAAAATCCATGAGGGTAGGACTCTGGATTTTGCATACTTTGATACAGGCGGTTTTACGTTTCAGAACCATATGAGATTTCACGGTCTTGAATGCTTTCTATCTTCTACTCTTGACAGTTATCCACGTTTGATAAGGGAATTTTATTCTACATTCAAGCTGACTGAAGAAGGTTTTAAGGCTCAGGTTAAAGGAAAAAGGATTGCTATGTCCTTTGATGATTTTTCTACCTTATCAGGATTGCCATTTCACGGAAAATCTATCATCGGCAGTTCTAAAGCTGATACGGCTGACGAAGGATGGGAAGAATCGGTTGACAGGCACTCTGCAGTTAAGGACCTGATGATTGATGGTTTTGTTGAAAGCATTTCATTACCTATCGATCAAATGAAGGTCCAACATCGCATGCTGATGTACACGCTGACCAGAATGCTTGTACCACGTTCAGGCAACCATGCAGTAGTTCAGAAGTTGGACATACTACTGTTATGGGGTTTATCAAAGGAGCTCAGGATGAGCTGGGCTTGGATTGTGCTAAGGCACATGCTGGAAGCTTCACAGAGCAAGCTTATGTTTCCTTATCCACAGCTGATTACCAAGATTCTGAAACACTTCAAGGTTTCGTTTGTTAATGAAGAATCTGCAAAGACCACTATAATTTTTTGGAGAATCAATTGTAAACCAGATGCAATTGAAAAGGTTACATGGTATTTGGATAAGACCTCAGCCTACTGTTGAACCAACACAACCTCAACCACAACCTCAGCCTCAACCTGCTACTGAAACAGCCCCTCCTGAGTTTGTTGCAAAGATAATGGAATTCATAGAAGCTCAGATGGCACACAATGCCAAGATGCTAGAGTCACAGTCCAGAATGGAAGCAAATTTGAGGACTCTCCAGGCATCCCTGAATTCGGTTGTTCAGGATGTGGATGCGATTCAAGCACACTTAGGCATCAAGCTGTCATTTGAAGACATCGCAGACATCGGTCGTCAAGCAACAGAGGAACCTAACCCGAATACCCTAGATCACCCTGAGACTCACGTTGAGGAGACACCTGTTGAGGGTAATACAGCGGTCTCTGCCTCTCCCGTAGATAATAGTGAGGACCAGCCTAGTTTAGGAGATTAGGAGTTTAGGATGTGTGCTGTTCTGCTATGACTTGATGTACTCATTTCATCTATATCTATAATGCATTAAAACGTTTATTCCATCTCTCTCTAAATTCATTTGTCCTAATCTTTTGATATGCTCATTAATTGCTCTGATACACAATGTTTTATGATTTCATTCCCCAATGCTTATGTTCATTAACATAGGGGGAGGAAATTTTTTTCTGCCTTTTTGCCTTAACTGACAAAGGGGGAGAAAAATTTATAACTTGCTAAACTTGCTGCATTTTTTTTTTACACTCTGATGACTGATGATGAATTATTAATAATGTAATAATGCTCTGATTTTGATAAATAGCATGTGTACTGTTATGCTCTGATCTGATACTGATACTCTGATTCTATGATCTGATAATGGTACATATGATGCTATGAAATGTTGTTAATTTTATGTGTTGAAATGCTCAACTCAAGTTAAAATTGTATGATTGTCACTTATGCAAAAAGGGGGAGATTGTTGGACTTTAGTCCTCTTAATCCTAGTTTTGACATAATTAACAAACATACAATGTTCATACATCATATGATAAATCTAACATTTTAATTGAGCAAGATTTCAGGAACAACAATACAACCCTACACACTTGAGACAAATTTCTTGGAACTCAAGAAATCAACAAAAGTTGAATATTGACTGAGTAAATCGATTGGGAAATTGATTTCATAACAAGGGTGTAAGGAAACATAACTGTTTGTGATTGTATAATCGATTAGGCAATCGACTAACACAATTAGAAATGAAAATTGCACAAGTCAGTGGCAACCTGTTTTACTGGCTAATCGATTGTGCACATCACAAAATAAAATTGATTGAAACAAATCGATTGGGAAATCGATTGGCCAAGTCACAGTGACAATCCATTTTCTAGGGTAATCGATTGGCAAATCGGTTGCTTAGATAATACTTGAAAAATAACTTGACCTGTGACAAACACAATCGATTGGACAATCTATTGTGAGAATTTCAATCATGTTAAGTTTGGTTGCAATCGATTGGGAAATTGATTGAACTAAACATCAGGTAAGAACTTTTCAGGCAAATACTACCAAATCGATTGGCACTTCGATTAACTTGAAAATAGCTAAGTCACTGACTTAAGCTCAATCGATTGGCAAATCGATTGAAAAAAATATTTTTGAAATCACAGTGAACTCAGCTAGTGGCCAAATCGATTCTGAGTATTTGTAAATCGATTATGAGACTTAGTAAATCGATTACGTAATCGATTGGTGTGATCTTTATTGGAACAAAACACCTGCAATCGATTCATATAAGTCTGAACATAATTTACTGAAAAGAGTTTTTAAAACAATCGATTGGCAAATCGATTGGTTTGTGTAGTTTCAAGATTCAAGAAAAACAAGACCCGCGATAATCGATTGGAAAATCGATTGGACCTGTTTTATAACTTTAATGAATCGATTGGTAAATTGATTTATTAGTTGTTTTTCAGAAACTATATAAACTGTTTTCAATCATGCTCTCATTAACACATGTACACACTTGAAAAACATCTTGAATATTCTTCAGAATACTGAAGAACTCTTAAGAACACATTGTTAACATTATGATATTTCTTTTTTAGATCAAAGCCAAAAAGATTATCCATAATCATTGAGAGAGCTGAAAAAGTATTCTTGAGAGAAAAGACAATGTTCTCATGAACAATCTTTGAATAACCAGATTCGTGAGAGACACATTGATCAAGATTGAAGACACCTTTTTGTACTTCTTTTATTTTGTTTGTAACAAATACTTTGTAAAGAAACGACTGCGAAAAATCCAGCTAGAAACTGGTGGCGATCTTCTTGGGTGAGAGGCCTCATCAAGAAGGAGCCGTACTTGATTTTGTGTGAGTCTGCTGAGTGACTACAAGGATCAAGGGGTTAAGCAATATGAAAGAGATTGTGTTAGATAGATAGGTTTCGAGGAAACTGGACAATCTGTAAACAAGTCACAATTCTTTCTATTGGAGAAAAAGCTGAAATCCAGTTGGATTGTCAGGACTGGATGTAGGTTGTCTCGTTGACAACTGAACCAGGATAAACCTTGGTGCATTCTATCCCTTATCCTTTTACTTTTAATTGTTAATCTTGTATGCTGCTTTATAATTCCGCTGTGTGTATGAATCTGAATAAATCTTGCATCGTATGATTGTATGTTCAATCCTAATTGTATGCTAGACGTATTTGATTTTCTATATTGCTTTAATTTGTTAAAGACTGATATATTCTGATTATTTCGAGGTCATAATAATCAACAAGAAGTTTATCCACGATGCCAAATTCTATGTGTGGGATGAACCCTTTCTGTACAAAAGAGGAGTGGATGGGCTGTTGCGAAGATGTGTGCCCGAGGAGGAACAAGAAAAGGTAATGTGGCACTGCCACGACTCCGAGTATGGGGGTCATTTCAGTGGTGACCGAACTGCAGCAAGAGTTCTACAATCGGGGTTGTTCTGGCCTTCATTATTCAAAGATGCATTCAACCATGTGAAGAAATGCGATCGATGCCAGCACACCGGTAACATCTCAAAACGGGATGAAATGCCGCAAAATCCTGTATTAGAAGTAGAATCCTGTGTGGGGTATTGATTTCATGGGTCCATTCCCATCGCAAAATCCTGTGTGGGGTATTGATTTCATGGGTCCATTCCCATCGTCATATAACAAAGTTTATATTTTGGTGGCGGTGGATTATGTCTCAAAATGGGTTGAAGCAATAGCTACTCCAACAAATGATTCGAAACAAGTTATCACCTTTCTCAAGAAGAACATATTGGCTCGCTTCGGTGTACCTCGAACCTTGATTAGTGACGAAGGCACCCATTTTCTAAACCGGAATATGGAATACCTTCTAAAAAAATATAATGTGCGTCATAGAGTGGCAACCCCATACCATCCACAAACTAGTGGGCAAGTCGAAGTCTCCAACAGGCAGCTTAAACGAATCCTAGAAAAGATAGTAACTGCCTCACGAAAAGATTGGTCAACGAAACTTGATGATGCACTTTGGGCCTACCGAACAACTTTTAAGACCTCCCTGGGTATGTCACCGTATCAAATTGTGTATGGTAAAGCTTGTCATCTACCTCTCGAACTTGAACATCGAGCATTTTGGGCGACGAAGTACTTGAACTTTGACTTGGGCAAGGCGGGAGAGGCGAGAATTCTTCAACTTCACGAGTTAGAGGAATTCCGAAATTTGCTTATGAGAATGCCAAAATATATAAAGAAAAAACCAAGAAATGGCATGACAAAAAAATCAAATTCAAGGAATTCCAAGAAGGAGAACTAGTTCTCCTATTCAACTCAAGATTGAAGTTGTTTCCCGGAAAACTAAAGTCAAGATGGTCGGGCCCTTTCAAGGTAACCAAGGTATTTCCACACGGTGCCGTCGAATTGAAAGACGTACACTCCGATCGGAACTTCAAGGTCAATGGACAAAGACTCAAATCGTATTTCGGGGAAGAGTCAAAACTTTCGATGGAGTCCATGCATCTGGTTGCCATTTGAAGAATGAATTGTCAAGCTCAAGACACTAAACAAGCGCTTATTGGCAGGCAACCCAACTTCATATCCTTTGCATTTTAGTTTGATGTCACTTCATTTACTTTCAATTTTAGTTTTGAATTACTAATTTTATTCATTCTTGATGTTTAGTATAAGCAAGAAATCATAAAAATGTGTTGGGGAGTGTTTTTTCAGTTGAGAGGGAGAAAAACGCGCCTGAAGCGCAAGCCGTGCGCCTGAAGCGCATTTCAGGAATTTCAGCGCTGTGAACGTGCGCCTCGAGCGCGCCTGGGGCGCTTGAAGCGCATTTCAGGAAATTCACCTCTGCCAACGCGCGCTTGGAGCGCATCCTGGAGCGCTTGAAGCGCATTTAACAGAAGTCCTGGCTAGGCTGGGCTTTTAAACATTACAAGTAAGTAAACCTTCTCTCTTTCAGAAACACCATTATCATTGAAGGTCAAGCTCCCTCCCTTCACACAATCTCAAAAATTGTCTTATCCTCAAGTAAGTTTCCCTCTCCTATCCAACATCATCCCATCCTCAAGTTTCCCCAAACCTCTAATATCAACTCATTCTTGTTTACTGATGCATGTGGGTTTTTCTCTTTTAAATTTGAATCTATGCTAAATGTTATACATTATGCATGCACGCATGTTTGTTAATGAGATCGAATGGGGTTAATGGTTGCGAGATTGGGGGTTGTTCATTCGTTATTATGCCTGCATTCCAACTGTTTGATAAAATGTCACAACCATTATTATGCTTGCATTCCAACTGTTTGATAAAATGTCACAACCATTATTATGCTTGCATTATTATCACTTAGAATTTTGGTGGACAAACTCACGGCCATGTATGATTATATTTTTCCAAGGTAAACCGTGCCTAAATTAAGTAGCTCTAACTTGAAATATTCTGAAACTTGGGGGTGATTACTTGATTTTCAGGACCGAATGACAACCCAACAAAAAGCAAAACGAACTAAGGTTGCAACTACATCTTTCGCCCCACAACTCGATGCATTCCTATTCAAGACCAGGGCAACACAGGAATACCATGCCACACTCCCAGCAGTCCACAAGTTTGTAAGTGAAAAAAAATTTCAGTTGGAAGACGATGAATTTGTTGACATCCAGGCTATGATTGCTTCTAGAGGACGGGAGAAGCTGACCACATTTGTCACCATAGCGAGCAAGTCATTAGCTGTGGAATTCTACTCTAATGCCTCCGATCTAAAGTCTGACCAACCATTCCCATTTGACCAATTTGTGAGTTACGTGAGGGGAAAAAGGGTACCATTCACACCTCAAGTCATCAAGGAAATCTTTGGCCTGCCGAACTATAATGATTGCCGCTTTCTAGCTATGGAAACACAACTTATAAGAGCAAGCAGTCAGGAAATCCTACGCATTTTATGCAGACCAGGCACAAATTGGGTACGAAATAGAGATGGCTCAGTTCGGAAATTACCCTCAGTGGACCTCACCCCGATTGCTAAAGCATGGAGTACTTTTGTCCATCATACACTATTGCCATGTTCGAATGTGTCCGATATAACATTTCAAAGAGCATGTCTAATACTTGCTATCTTAAAAGGTGACAGAGTTAATGTGGGCATGTTAATAGCCAAGGATATTCGGGGCACAACCATTCTTGATCCCCCGACAGGCTACTTCCATCACGCCTCCCTGATAGGCAAATTATGTGAGTTGGTGCGAGTGGTACCAAAACAAGGCGAAGAAATGTTGAAACCAGCGACTCCAATCACTACAAGATGGATAACAAAACACTCTATGATTCCAGCAGACCATCCTATTGCCCCACCAGCAGCAATGCCAGCAGAGGAAAATACTGAACCACAACACCACCCTCCACACTCATCCCAGCTCTCTAACGAAGACAGAATCAATAGATTGGAAACAATGATGGAACAAGTGATGATTGATCAGCGAGATAGACATGCCAGATTAGAACTGGGGATGACCAATCTCTATCGAGCATTTGCCTGCTCTCAACAGACACCGGGAGGCATGTTTTATGCTGGTTTATTTACACCTCACCAGTATACCGGCGACCATAGCGGAACAGGAGCAGACGATCTAAACGAGGATCCTTGAATTGCTAAACTAGATAAGTTTTCTTTCTTTTGTTTTTGAATTTTTTTCTTTCGTTCTTTTTTCTTTTCTTGTTTTTCTTTGTTTTAGTCTAGTTTATTTGCTTTTCTTTGCGTCTTCTTGTTTTCTTTGTTTGATGATGTAACAGTCGTATTGACTTGCACTTAATCTTAAAATTTCTGTTTGTGACTTTGCAAGTTAAATTTCATTCCTTAGATTATGTTATTGCTCAAGTCGACAAGCCCTCCTCATGCATGCATTCTTGATTACTAAATGGTTGTAGAAGGCTAATATGCCATCAATTTTTCAAAAATACAATTTTAACTTTTCAGAAGCATGTTGGCTTTATTTTGATTGTTCATACTCTCTCTTATTATCCTATCTGTGAGCTTTTGAGCCTAAACACTTAAATTCTTTGTTGTGTGATTATCCAGACATGTGTTATCCCTCTAGAACTTGCACTAATTCTGACTTGCATCACATGTAATTTATGCATACATTGAGGCAATTTTATTGGTCTTTTGAGCCTTTCTAACTACCCTATGAAAATTTTACCCTTTGCTAGCCCCTTTGAGCCTTGCCATTTTATTTCGGTTACTAGCCACATTACAAGAAAAACACCTGACTTTAATTAAATCACCTTATTTGGAGTTAGGTAGAAAAAATTCTTGTCTTGATAAAATTCTAAGTTTGGGGTTGCTCATGGATAGCAACTTTCTAAGTTTGGGGTGGTGATTCTCAGAAAAAGAAAATAAAAAAAAATAAAATAAAAAGAAAAAAATAAATGAAAGAAGAAAGAAGAAAAACAAAAAAAAAAACAAAATATATCTTCTTGGTTCTTCTGTCAATGTCTGAGAATCTCCATAATGAAAAGGTGAAGAAAAAAAAAATGGTAGAATAATCTGGAAATGTATGCCTAACTCCAAGTGGTAAAGCCTACTATCCTAAAACGTCCTACCCTTACCTAAGCCCCATTACAACCCGAAAGTCCTCCAAAAATGTATGTGTTTACTGCATTGTGATTGCTAACTAGAATTTTTTCAAGCATATGGTAGCGTGATGCATGTTCTAGGATTTGCGTGATAAATTCATAAACCCTTCTAAACACTTGAGAGAAATTTTGGTGAGATTGTGTGAAGAGAGAGTTGAATTTGATGAATGAATGCCAAGGTGTACAAATCTTGTTGTCTGTATTTTTGAAAACAACCATAGAGCATGATGAATGTTTTGCAGTAGCAAGAACTTTGAAATTTGAGTTTGATGTAATTTGAGAAATTGAATTTAAGTGTGCATTTAACAGGACCAAATATAAAATTAATTGTTGCTTGGGGACAAGCAATAGATTAAGTTTGGGGTTGTGATGACTCTTCATCATATGCATATTTTCCCCCTGTTTTAGTCTTATTTATCCTCAATCATCAGTTAAATTAAGGATTTATTTGATACATTTTGTTGATTTTTGTTCTTTGAGTTAATAAGATGTTTTTTTTTTTTTATTTCGTTGATTAAGATGGAATTTGTCGTAATTTTACATTGTGTTTTGTTTTAGTGCAGTGCTGAATTTTGGTGAAAAATCAACATGACATATGTGGAGTATTTCAGCCATATCTGGAGTTCTAGATGTCCAATTAGTGTCACTCCAAGTGCTAAAGAAAGCTAAGATCCATATCTACAACTTTCATGAAGACACCGGGACCAAATGCAGACGCAAAAGATGCGCAAAATGCAAAATACATCAGACAGCAGATGAAATACGCCTAGAGCGCGTCGTGGAGCGCTTGGAGCGCATTTCTCAGGATTGGACTCTGCCAACGCGCGCCTGGAGCGCGTTTCTCCGTGCCTGGGGCGCGCGACGCGCACCAGCAACCATAAAACGCAGATTTTTACTGTTTTATGGATCTTTTTGACTCTGGGGAACTTGGGAGACTTGTGCCCTAGCATAGAAACTCAAAGACGTCCGTTTCTAACGCCATTGAAGCAGTTTTATCAAGAATCATCCATGAATCATTCTTGTAATTCTTCTTTAACCCTTATCTTTTGTATCTCTGTCATGAGTAACTAAACCCTATTTGTTAGGGATGAGTGTAACCAGATGAAACCCTTTTTTTCTGATTTGATTTCTAGTTATATGAATGAGTTTATTGAATTGTTTTTCTCATCTCTGTGCTTAATGCTTTTTTATTGCTTGATCAACATTAAAATGTTCTACGATTTGTATTTTTGAAACGGAAGTGGACTTTACGAATGCTTGAGATGAGAAATTCATGAATTTGTAGTCTAGGGATAGATGCAGGTCATGAAACCAATTAAATTAGTTGCAAAGCAATAATTTACAAGAGAATTTCTATACGGTAATGCTTAATTCTAATCTTAAATCCACTAAGGAATTAGCGGTTACTTTGGAATTAAAGGTTATGTCACTAAGACATTAGGGCAAGAATAATAAAGAGAACTCGATAATAATTCAATAAAGGAATTCAGTAACTAGGATCAAATTAGACACCAAGGTTGGATTCGAAGTGAAACTCATCCCTAACATTTTTCTCATTATAAAAGATCAATTTTATTATTGTTGTTAATTTCAAACATTATTTCAATCAACTTGGGAACCTTATTGTTCAATTCTAGTAATCAAATATAATTCAATAGTAAAACGCAATCCTTGAGTTCGACACTCGGTACTACCGTTTTATTATTACTTGCAACGATTCAGTACACTTGCTGAAACGCTATCAACTTTTCGGGCTATTTTCTTACAAGACGATGGCTAGTGTTTGAAATCTAGCGAGGAACTCGAAACAAAGTTATAAATTTTGGGGAAGAATGCTATAATGGTCTCGCGGTCCTCGATTTCCATTGGTCTTTTCGGGCGATTTTCGTACCCCTCGACAAAAATAGACCAACATCTGTATTTTCGACCAGACAATGGCTAGTGGCTGAAATCTGTCGCGGAACCAGAAACATAGTTATAAATTTTAAAAAAGAATGGTATAAGGGTCTCTTGGTCCTCGATTTCATCGGGACTTTTCGAGCTAATTTCGTACCACCCGACTTAAATGGACCAAAATCCGTATTTTCGAACAAGACGATGGCTAGTGTATGAAATCTGTCGCGGAACCCGAAAGAAAATTATAGATTAGAACAAAAATGATATAAGGGACTCTCAATCTTCGATTTCATCTGGACGTTTCGAGTGATTTTCGTACCCCTCGACTAAAAAGGACTAAAATCAGTATTTTCAGACCAGACGATGGCTATTGTTTGAGATCTGGCGCAGAACCCGAAACACAGTTATAAATTTTGAAGAAGAATGCTATAAGGGTCTCCCAGTACTGGATTTCATCTGGACTTTTTGGGCTATTTTTGTACCACCCAACAAAAATGGACCATAGTCTGTAGTTTCGGACCAAATGATGGTTAGTGTTTGAAATATAAGCAAAGAACCCTAATCGCAGTTATAAATTTAGGAGAAGAATACTATAAGGGTCTCCTGGTCCTCGATTTCATCTAGATTTTTCAGGCGATTTTGTATCACCAGACAAAAACCGACTGATGGGTAGTGTTTGAATTCTGATGCGGAACCCGAAACACAATAATAAATTTTGGAGAAGAATGCTATAAGGGTTTCCTGGTCCTCGATTTCATCTAGTCTTTTCGAGCAATTTTTGTACCACCCGACTAAAATGGACCGATTAACAATTATAAATTTAGAAGAAGAATTCTATAAGGGCCATTTGGTCCCCGATTTCATTTGGACTTTTCAGGCGATTTTCGTTCCCATCGATGATAATGGACCAAATTCTGTATTTTCGGACCAGACGTTGGCAAATGTTTGACATCGGACGCAGAATCTAAAACACAGTTATAAATTCAGGAGAAGAATGTTATAATAAGAGTCTTCTAGTCCTCGATTTCATATGGACTTTTCGAGCGATTTTCGTACCCCTCGACAAAAAAGGACCAAAATCAGTATTTGAAGAAAAATGCTATAAGGGTCTCCCTGTTCTCGATTTCATCTGGACTTTTCAGGCGATTTTTGTACCACCAAACAAAAATGGACCAAAGTCCGTAGTTTCAGACCAAACGATGGTTAGTGTTTGAAATCTGACGCAGAACCCGAAATAGAGTTATAAATGTAGGAGAAGAATGCTATAAGGGTCTCCTGGTCCTTGATTTCATCTGGTCTTTCGGGAGATTTTGGTACCACCCGACAAAAATAGACCGAAAATCGTATTTTCGGACCACACGATTGTTGATTATTATGACCTCGTAATTACATAATATATCAGTCTTTAACAAATTAAAGCAATGTAGAAAATCGAATACGTCTAGCATACAATTAAGATCGAACATACAATCATACGATGCAAGATTTATTCAGATTCATACACAGCAGATTATAAATACGGCATACAAGATTAACAATTAAAAGTAAAAGGATAAGGGATAGAATGCACCAAGGGTTTATCCTGGTTCAGTTGTCAATAAGACAACCTACATCCAGTCCTGACAATCCAACTGGATTTCAGGTTTTTCTCCAATAGAAAGAATTGAGACTTGTTTACAGATTGTACAGTTTCCTCGAAACCTATCTATCTAACTCAATCTCTTTCCTATTGCTTAACCCCTTGATCCTTGCAGTCACTCGGCAGACTCACACAAGATCAAGTACAACTCCTTCTTGATGAGACCTCTCACCCAAGAAGATCGCCACCAGTTTCTAGCTGGATTTTTCACAGTCGTTTCTTTACAGAGTATTTGTTACAAACAAAATAAAAGAAGTACAAAGTTTGTCTTCAATCTTGATCAATGTTTCTCACAAGAATCTGGTTGTTCAATTGAGTGTTTGTGAGAACATTGTCTTTTTTTCTCAAGAATTCTTTTTCAGCTCTCTTAATGATTATGAACAATCTTTTGGTCTTGATCTGAAAAAGCAATATCAGAATGTTATCACAATGTTCTTAAGAGTTCTTTTGTGTTCTGAAGTATATTCAAGTGTTAAAAAGTATTATGATGTGTTGTTGAGAGAATGATTAAAAACTGTTTATATAGTTTCTGAAAAACAACTAATAAATCGATTTACCAATCGATTCATTAAAGTTATAAAACGGGCCTAATCGATTTGCCAATCAATTATCGCAAGTCTTGTTTGTCACTGGTCATGTTACTTTTGAAATATTATTTAAGCAATCTATTTGTCAATCGATTAGCCTAGTAAATGGATTGTCCCTATGACTTACCCAATCGATTTCCCAATCGATTTGTTTCAATCAGTTTTTACTTTGTGATGTACACAATCGATGTGCCAATCGATTTGCCTGTAAATCAGGTTGCCACTGACTTGCACATTTTTTATTTCTGATTGTGCCAGTCGATTGCCTAATCGATTGTGTAACCACAAACAGTATGTTTCCTTACAACCCTTTTACGTAATCGATTTCCTAATCGATTTACTCAGTAGATTTTCAACTTTTGTTGATTTCTTGAGTTCCAAGCAATTGTCTCAAGTATGTAGGGTTGAGTTGTTGTTCCTGAAATCTTGCTCAGTTAAAATGTTAGATTTATCATATGATGTATGAACATTGTATGTTTGTTAATTATGTCAAAATTAGGATTAAGAGGACTAAAGTCCAACAACGATGGCTAGTGTTTGAAATCTGGCGCGTAACCCAAAACACAGTTATAAATTTTGGAGAAGAATGCTATAATGGTCTCCTGGTCCTCGATTTAAATCTGGAGTTTTTGGGTAATTTGTACCACCCGACTAAAAACGGATCAAAATCCGTATTTCGAACAAGACGATGGCTAGTGTTTCAAATCTAACGCGGACCCGAAACACAGTTATTAAATTTAGAACAAGAATTCTATAATCGTCTCCCGGTCCTCGATTTCATTTGGACTTTTCGAGCAACTTTCATACCCATCGACGATAATGGACCAACATCTGTATTTTCGACTAGATGAGGCAAGTGTTTGAAATCTAGCGCGGAACCGAAACAAAGTTATAAATTCTAGGGAAGAATGCTATATCATGGTCTCCTCGGTCCTTAATTTCATTTGGACTTTCGGGCGACTTTCGTACCCTCGAAAAAAAATAGACCAACATCTGTATTTTCGGACCAGACGATTACTAGTGTTAGAAGTCTGGCGTGGAACCTGAAACATAGTTATAAATTCAGAGAAGAATGTTATAAGAGTCTCTTAGTCCTTGATTTTATTGGGACTTTCAGGCGATTTTCGTACCACCATAACAAAAATGGACCGAAAATCGGGTGGTATGAAAATTTCCGATTTCATCTAGACTTTCAGGCATTTTGTACCACCGGACAAAAATGGACGAAATTCGTATTTTTAGACCAAATTAATGGCTAATGTTCAAAAATATGACCGAAAACACAATTATAAATTTTGGAGAAGAATGTTATTTTAATTATAACATTATTTGACCCACTCTATTTTATTAAATGTTATTATTATATAATAAAAATAGAGTTGTCAAATAAAGTAATAATTACACATATTAATTTTACAACTCAATTTTGTTATATGTTATTATTATTTTCATTATTTAGTACAACTACAAAACGAAGATAATAATAACGTATAATAAAAGAGAGTTGTCAAATAAATATGAAATTATTATTTTATTTGATAATTATTTTTATTATATGTTATTATTATCTTCATTTTAAAGTTTGACTGCATAACAAGATAATAATAACATATAATAAAATAGAGTTATCAAATAAAGTAATAATTACATATTTATTTGACAACTCTGTTTTATTATATGTTATATTATCTTCGTTTGTAGTTGTACTAAATAACGAAAATAATAATAACATATAAATATTATTTAATAAAAGAGTCTTTAGGGTTTGAAATCTGATTGCTAGGGTTTGAAATCTATTTGCTAGGGTTGAAATCTGATTGTTAGGGTTTGAAAAATGTACAACAATAAAATGGACCGAGAACTGTATTTTCGGACCAGACGATGGCTAGTGTTTGAAATCTAACACGGAACCCGAACACGATCTTAATTGTAGGAGAAGAATTCTATAAGAATCTTCAAAACCTCGACTTCATTTGGACTTCTTGGGCGATTATCGTACCGCTCGACAAAAATGGACAAAAATCGCTAAATTTTGGACCAGAACATGGCTAGTCTTTGAAATCTGACGCAGAATCGAAAACACAGTTATTAATTTTGGAGTAGAATTCTAAAAGAGTCTTTAATTCCTCGATCTCATTTGGACTGCTCAGACGATTTTCGTACTTCACAACAAAATGGACTGAAATTCATATTTATGACACCGAGCTCGACACACAGTTACAAATTAGGAGAAAGATGGACTAAATTTTTGGTCTCGATTTCATCTGGACTTTTCGTGGCGATTTTCGTACCACCTGACAAAAGATGGACTAAAATTTGTATTTTCTGACCAGACGATGGCTAGTGTTTGAAATCTAACCCGAAACACAATTATAAGTTTAGGAGAAACATGCTAAAAGTCTCTCCCGTTCCTCATTATCATCTAGACTTTTTGGGCGATTTTTCTTACCACCCGACAAAAATGGACTAAAATCCGTAACATATAATAAATAGAGTTGTCAAATAAATATGT
Source organism: Cicer echinospermum (assembly GCA_002896215.2). NCBI lineage: Eukaryota > Viridiplantae > Streptophyta > Magnoliopsida > Fabales > Fabaceae > Cicer > Cicer echinospermum. The sequence continues at coordinate 11,841,101 of PGTU02000004.1, forward strand.
AATTATTACTTAATTTGACAACTCTAATTTTAATTTATGTTATTATTATCTTTGTTTTAATAGTTTTACTTTATAACAAATATATAATAATAACATATAAAAAAAATTGAGATGTCAAATTAAGTAATAATTACATCTTATTTATTAGGGTTTAGTGTATTAGGTTGTTTAGGATTTAAGTAATAACGTTAAGGAATTAAGGTTTAAAGTTTAAGGTTCGGGATTTTAGGTTTAGTGTTTAAGGTTTATGGTTTAAGGTTTAAGGTTCAGGTTATAGTATATAGGGTTATCTTCGTTGCAAAATATTACTACAAATTGATCATAATATATACATATAATGAAATATAGTTGTCAAATAAAGATGTAATTATTTACTTATTTAAATAATATCTTATTATATGTTATTCTAATCCTCTTTATTAATGTTATTATTATCTTCATTTTTAGTTGTACTTAATAACAAAGATTATAATAACATATAACAAAATTGAGTTGTCAAATAAATATATCAAATTAATTTATTTGACAAATCTATTTTATTATATGTTATTATTATCTTTGTTTTGCAGTTATACTTAATAATAACGATAATAATAAAATTATACAAAATTTAGTTGTCAAATAAATATGAAATAATTAATTATTTGACATATAATAAATCATATAATCAATTGGAGTTTATCATAATAAATATGTATTAGTACATTATTTGACCACTTTATTTTATTATATGTTAGTACAACTATATTATGAAGATAATAATTAATATAATAAAATAGAGTTCAATTGTGTTATATGTTATGACAATTTTCGTTATTAAGTACAACTATAAAACGAAGATAATAATAACATTTAATAAAATAGTGTTGTCAATGTTACTTTATTTCAAAACTCTATTTTATTAAATGTTATTATTATGTTCCTTTTATTGTTGCACTGAATAACAAAGATGATAATAACATATAACAATTGAGTTGTCAAATAAATATGTAATAATTAATTTAGTTGACAACTCTATTTATTATATGTTATTACCATATTCGTTATTAAGTACAATTACAAAATTAAATTAATAATATTATTTAATAAAATAAAGTTGTCTAATAAATAAGTATTTTTACTTTACTTGACAACACTATTTTATTATATGTTATTGTTATCTTTGTTTCGTAATTATACTTAATAACAAAGATTAATAAAATATAACAAAATTGAGTTGTCAAATAAATATAAATAATTAATTTATATGACAACTCTATTTTTATTATAAGTTATTATTATATTTGTTATTGAGTACAATTACAAAATGAAGAAAATATTATATTTAATAAAATAGAGTTGTCTAATAAATAAGAAATTGTTACTTTATTTGAAACACTATTCTATTATTTGAAAACACTATTTAGCAACATTATTTTATTATATACTATTACTATCTTCGTTTTGTATTTAATTTACAACTCAATTTTTTATATGTTATTATTATTTTCGTTATTTAGTACAATAACAAAACGAAAATAATAAAAACATATAAAAAAAATCAGTGGTCAAATAAAAATGTAATTATTACATATTTGACAACTCTATTTTGTTATATGTTATTATTTACTCGTTAAAACATTTGTTTGACAATAGAACAAAATTGAGTTGTTAAATAAACAAATATTTACATATTTATTTGACAACTCTATTTTAATTTATGTTATTATCATCTTCGTTATGAACTAAAACTATAAAACAAATATAATAACAATATATAACAAAATACAGTTGTCATATAAATATGTAATTATTACTTGATTAGACAAATCTATTTTATTAATGTTTCTATTATATTCGTTATAAAGTACAACTACATGACGAAGATAACAGTATCATATAATAAATTTGAATTGTCAAATAAAGTAATAATTACATATTTGTATGACAACTCTATTTTATTTATATGTTATTATTATCTTTGTTATGAAGTAAACTATAAAACAAAGATAATAATAAGATATAATAAATAAGAGTTGTCAAATGAAGTAATAATTTACATATTTATTTGACAACTCTATTTTATTATATGTTATTATTATCTTCGTTTTGTAGTTGTACTAAATAACGAAAATAATAATAACATATAACAAAATTGAGTTGTAAAGTTAATATGTAATTATTACTTTATTTGACAACTCTATTTTTTATATGTTTATTATTGTCTTCTTTATGTAGTAAAACTATAAACGAATACAATAATAAAATTTAATAAAATAGAGTTGTCAAATAATGTAATAATTAAAAGCATTCTTCTTAAATGTATAATTGTGTTTCGGGTCATATTTTGAACATTAGCCATCATTTGGTCTAAAAATACGAATCTCGTTCCATTTTTGTATGGTGGTACGAAAATAGCCTGAAAAGTCTAGATGAAATTGGGGATTTTTCGTACCACCCGATTTCGGTCCATTTTTGTCGGGTGGTACCAAAATCTCCTGAAAAGTTCCGATGAAATAGAGGACTGAGAGACTCTTATAGCATTCTTCTCCAAAATTTATAACTATGTTTCAGGTTCCGCGCCAGATTTCAAACACTAGTCATCGTTTAGTCTGAAAATACAGATGTTGGTCCATTATCGTCGATGGGTAGGAAAGTCGCTCGAAAAGTCCAAATGAAATCGAGGACTGGGAGACCATTATAGAATTTTTGTTCTAAATTTATAATTGTGTTGCGAGTTCCACGTTAGTTTTGAAACAGTAGCTATCGTCTTGTTCGAAAATACGGATTTCTGTCCTTTTTACTCGGGTGGTACGAAAATCGCTCGAAAAGTCTAGATGAAGTCGAAAACCGAGAGACACTAGCAATCGTCTGGTCCAAAAATACAATTTTCGGTCTATTTTTGTTGGGTGGTACAAAAATTGCCCTCAAAGACAAGATGAAATCGAGGACTAGGATACCCTTATAGCATTCTTGTCCAAAATTTATAATTATGTTTGGGTTCAGCATCAGATTTTAAACACTAGACATCGTCTTGTAAGAAAATACGGATTTTGGTCAATTTTTGTCGGGTGATACAAAAATCTCCCGAAAAGTCTAGATGAAATCGAGGACCGGGAGACCCTTATATTATTCTTCTCCAAAATTTATAATTTGTGGTTCGGGTTCCGCATCAAAATTCAAACACTAGCCATCGTCTGGTCTGAAATTACAGATTTTGACATATTTTGTCGATGGGTACAAAAATCGACTGAAAAGTTCCAGATGAAATCGAGGACCGAGAGACCCTTATAGCATTCTTCTCCAAAATTTAAAACGTGTTTTCGGTTTCTATGTCCGACTTCAAACACTAGCCATCGTCTTGTTCGAAAATACCGCTTTCGGTCTATTTTAGTCGGTTGGTATGAAAATCGCCCAAAAATCAAGTTGAAATCGACACCAGGAGAACCCTTATAGCATTCTTCTCCAAAATTTTATAACTATGTTTTCGGGTTCCGCGTAAGAAATACAAACACTATCCTCGTCTGGTTAGAAATCTACAGATTTCGGTAATTTTTTGTCAAGGGTTACGAAAATCGTTTCGATAGTCCAGATGAAATCGAGGACCGAGAGACCCGTATTAGCATTCTTCTCCAAAATTTATAATGTGTGGGTTATGTGTTAGATTTCAAACACTAACCATCGTTTTGTTCGAAAATATAGTTTCTGGTTCATTTTAGTATGGTGGTACGAAAATCGTCCAAAATCCAGAATCAAATCGTCGATCGGAAGACCTTTATAGCATTCTTCTCAAAAATTCATAATAGTGTTTTAGGTTCCACGACATATTTCAAGCACTAACCATCGTTTTGTTCGAAAATACGAATTTCAATCCATTTTAGTCGTGTGGTACGAAAATCGCCTAAAAAAACCAGATGAAATCGAGGACCAGGAGACCGTTATAGCATTCTTCTCCAAAATTTATAACTGTTTTTCGAGCCCCGCGCCCGATTTTAAACATTAGCCATCGTCTGGTCCAAAAATACGAATTTCGGTCCATTTTTGGTGGGTGGTTCGTAAATCTCCCAAAACGTCCAGATGAAATCGAGGATAGGAAGACCCTTATAGCATTCTTCTTCTAAATTTCTAACTGTATTTAAGGTTCTACGTCAGATTTCAAACACTAGCCATAGTCTTGTTCGAAAATACGAAATTCAATCCATTTTAGTTAGGTGGTATGAAAATCGCCCGAAAAGTCCAGATGAAATTGAAGACCAGGAGACCCTTATAGCATTCTTCTCCAAAATTTATAACTATGTTACGTGTTCCGTGCCAAATTTCAAACACTTACCATCGTTTTGTTCGAAAATAGGAATTCCGGTCCATTTTAGTCTGGTGTTATGAAAATCGCTCAAATTTAGGACTGGGAAACCCTAGTAGCATTCTTCTCCAAAATTTATAATTGTGCTTCGGGTTCCAGGTCATATTTCAAACACTAGCCATTGTTTGGTCCAAAAATACGGATTTCGGTCCATTTTTATCGGGTGGTACGAAAATCCGCCGAAAAGTCCAGATGAAATCGACGACCAAAAGACCCTTACAACATTCTTCTCCTATATTTATAAGAGTATTTTGGATTCCGCATCAGATTTCAAAAACTAGCCATCATCTGGTCCGAATAATAGATTTCAGTCCATTTTTTCGAAGGCTAAGAAAATCGCACAAAAAGTTCAGATGAAATCGAGGACTTGGAGACCCTGATAGGATTCTACTTCTAAATTTATAACTGTGTTTCGAGTTCCACGTCAGATTTCAAAAACAAGCCATTGTCTTGTTCAAATATACGGATTTCCCTCCATTTTTGTCGGGTAGTACGAAAATCGCACGACAAGTCCAGATGAAATCGAGGACCGAGAGACACTTATAACATTCTTCTTCTAAATTTATAATTGTGTTTCGAGTTCCGCGTCAGATTTGAAACACTAACAATCGTCTTGTTCGAAAATACAAATTTCGGTCCATTTTAGTCGGGTGGTACAAAAGTCGCCCGAAAAGTCCATATGAAATCTAAGACTGGAAGACCCTTGTAGCATTCTTTTCCAAAATTTATAATTGTGTTTCGAGTTCCACGGTAGATTTCAAACACTAGCCAAAGTCTGGTCTGAAAATACAGATTTTAGTCCGATTTTGTCGTGGGGTACGAAAATTACTCGAAAAGTCCGGATGAAATCGAGGACCGGGATGCCCTTATAGCATTCTTCTCCAAAATTTATAACTGTTATTCGGATTTCGCCCGAAAATCCAAGATGAAATCGAGGACTGGGAGACCCTTGTAGCATTCTTCTCCTAAATTTATAACTGAGTTTTGGGTTCCGCGTCAAATTTCAAACACTAGCAATTAGCTTGTTCGAAAATACGGATTTCGGTCCATTTTTTGTCGAGTGGTACGAAAATCACCCGAAAAGTCGAGATGAAATTGAGGACCGGGAGACCGTGGTAGCATTTTTCTCCAAAATTTATTATTGGGTTTTAGGGTCCGCGCTAGTTTCAAACACTTGCCATCGTCTTGTCCGAATATATAGATTTCAGTCCTTTTTTGTTAAGGGGTAAGAAAATCGCCAGAAAAGTCCAGATGAAATCGAGGATCGAGAAAACCTTATAGCATTCTTCTCCTAAACTTATAATTGTGTTCCGAGTCCGTGTCGGATTTCAAACACTAGCCATTGTTTTGTTCAAAAATACGAATTTCTGTCCATTTCAGTCAGGTGGTACTAAAATCATCCGAAAATACCAGATAAATCGAGGACCGGGAGACCCTTATAGCATTCTTCTCCAAAATATATAACAGTATTTTGGATTCCAGGTTAGATTTCATACCCTAGCCATCGTCTGGTCCGAAAATATAGATTTTGGTCCATTTTTGTCGAGGGGTACGAAAATCTCCCGAAAAGTCCAAATGAAAACGACGACCGAGAGACCTTTATAGCATTCTTCTTCTACTTTTAATACAGTATTTCGGATGAAATCGACGGATTTCAATCCATTTGAGTCTAGTGGTATGAAAATTGAACGAAAAGTCTAGATGAAATCGAGGACTGGGAGACACTTATAGAATTCTTCTCCTAAATTTATAAATGTGTTTCAGATTCCATATAATACCACTAGTTTGGATACAAAAGTCCTGATAATATCTTCACAATGTCAGATTTCAAACACTAGTTATCGTCTTGTTCGAAAATACAGTTTTCTTTCCATATTTGTCGGGTGGTACGAAAATCGCCCGAAAGGTCTATATGAAATTGAGGACCGGAAAACCCTTATAGCATTCTTCTCCTAAATTTATAATAGTATTTCAGGTTCCGCGTCAAATTTCAAACACTCTCCCTCTTTTGGTCCGAAAATACAGATTTAGTTGGGTGGCTCGAAAATCTCCCGAAATGTCTAGATGAAATTGAGCTCCAGGAGAATCTTATCACATTCTTCTCCTAAGTTTATAACTATGTTTCAAGTTCCACGTCAGATTTCAAACACTATCCATCGTCTTGTTCGAAAATACGGATTTCGTTCCATTTTTGTCACGTGGTACGAAAATCGCCCGAAAAGTCCATATAAAATCGAGGACCGAGAGACCCTTATAGCATTCTTCTTCTAAATTTATAAATGTGTTTCGGGTTCCACATCAGATTTCAATCACTAGCCATTATCTCTTTCGAAAATACGTGTATCGGTCCATTTTTGTCAGGTAGTATGAAAATCGCCCAAAAATTCCAGATGAAATCGGGGACCAAGAGACCCTTACAGAATTCTTCTCGTAAATGTATAAAAGTGTTTCGCGTTATGCGTCAGATTTCAAACACTAGACATCGTCTTGTTCCAAATACGGATTCCGGTCCTTTTTTGTCGTGTGGTACGAAAATAGCCCGAAAAATCCAGATGAAATGGAGGACTGAGCGACCCTTATATCATTCTTCACCTTAATATATAACAGTGTTTTGGATTCCGCATCAGATTTCAAACACTAGTAATTGTCTAGTCCGAAAATACAGATTTTGGTCAATTTTTGTCAAGGGGTATGAAAATCACCCAAAAAGTCCAGAGGAAATCGATGACCGAGAGACATTTATAGCATTCTTCTTCTAAATTTATGATTGTATTTCGGTTTCCGCGTCAAATTTCAAACACTTGCCATCATCTTGTTCGAAAATACGGGTGGTACGAAAATCGCCTGAAATGTCCAGATGAAATCGAGGACCAGGAGTCTCTTACATCATTCTTCTCCTAAATGTATAATTGTTTTTCGTGATCCGCGTCAGATTTCAATCATTATCCATTGTCTTGTTCGAAAATACGTATTTCGGTCCATTTTTGTCGGGTGGTATGAAAATCGCCCCAAAAGTCCATATGAATTCGAGGATTAAGAGTCCCTTATAGCATTCTTCTTTTAAAATTATAATTGTGTTTCGAGGTCCACGTCAGATTTTAAATACTAGCCATCATCTTGTTCGAAAATAAGGATATCGGTCCATTTTAGTCTGGTGGTACGAAAATCTCCTGAAATGTCCAGATGAAATCGAGGACCAGGAGACTCATATTGCATTCTTCTCCTAAATTTATAACTGTGTTTTGGGTTCTGCGTCACATTTCTATTACAAGCTATCGTCTAGTCTGAAATACACATTTCGGTCCATTTTTTTCGGGTGGTACGTAAAGCGCCCGAAAAGTCCAAATGAAATTGAGGACCAGGAAACCCTTATTGCATTCTTCTCCTAAATTTATAATAGTATTTCAGATTCCGCATCAGAGTTAAAATACTAACCATAGTTTGGTTCAAAAAAACGGATTTCAGTTCATTTTTGTCTGGTGATTCGAAAATCGCACGAAAAGTCCAGATGAAATCGAGGACCGAGAGACCCTTTTAACATTCTTCTCCTAAATTTATAATAGTGTTTCAGGTTCTGCATCACCTTTCAAACACTAGCCATCGTCTGGTTTGAAAATACAAATTTTGATCTATTTTTGTCGAGGGGTACGAAACTCGCCCGAAAAGTTCAGATGAAATCGAGGACCGAGAGTCCCTTATAGTATTCTTCTTCTTAATTTATGACAGTGTTTCAGTTTTCGAGTCAGATTTCAAACACTAGCCATCATCTTGTTTGAAAATACAGATTTCGATCAATTTGAGTCAGGTGGTACAAAAATCGCCCGAAATATCTAGATGAAATCGAGGAACAAGAGACTCTTATAGCATTCTTCTCCTAAATTTATAATTGTGTTTCATTTTCCGCGTCAGATTTCAAACACTATCCCTCGTCTTGTTCGACAATACGGATTTCAGTCCGTTTTTGTCGGGTGGTACAAAAATTGCCCAAATAGCCCAGATGAAATCGAGGACCGGGAGAGCCATATAGAATTCTTCTCCTAAATATATAACAATGTTTCATGTAAGACCCTTAATTTTAAATCCTAAATTATACAATTTTAGGGTATTTGGTGTTGAAGTTCTTAGGCTTTTAGCCTAGTTTTTGGTAATTGGAGGGTTAAATGCCAAAAATATATTTTTGGAATTTAAATATAAATTATTTGTCGAAGAATAATTTATTTACGTTACGAAGAATTGGACACCATAGATTTTTGTTAAAAATATCACTTATCGCTGAAAATTTTATCTGTCAATTGAGTTGCGACGAGAGTAGATATTTTTTATCAAAATGGTTTGAGAAGTGATGATTTCATAAATATCTAGATATTTAGGTATTTATTGGTTTAGGTTTAATTATTATATATATATATATATATATATATATTATTATTATTAGTAATATATATATATATATATATATATGGATTAGAAAGGAAAGAAGGAATAGAGAAAGAAAACTAAAACGTTTCCTTCGTTCCCTGCCTTGCGACACTCCTTCTTCATCCTTCTTTCTTCTCCTTTTGTTTTCTTTCTTTTGCTTCAAGAAATGAAACCCAAGGCTTGGTGGGTTAAAAACAAAGATTCCTCAACTTCATTCTTCTTGTTTGATTCGAAAACGAAGAAAAAAGGTGTTAGGGATTTCAAAACCGTCAAACACTAACCTCCCCGTTTCATCTAGATCTAAGCTTCGTTTCACAAAGAGATAGAAGGGAAAGTTGTTCACTACCACGCTATGGTGCTAGGGAACCAACTTTGGAAGCGACACTGCGAGCGGAGATTTTACTGGATTTACTCGCGGTACCTTAATCGCGCGTTAAAGCTAATGTGAAGGTAAGGGCTCCTTCCAAACTTTTAGTTTGCATTTAGGGACTTATCTGTGGTTGTGTGGAAAGGAATTTGTTAGGGTTGAAGTGTTGATTTGGGGGAAAATGAATCTAAGGCTTTATTGGTAAAATCATAGAGTTAGGTTTTGGTTATATTGATGAATGTTTCGTGGAAAATGAATTTAAACTCATTTATGTATGATTTTGAGTAAATGATACTTGTTGTGTTTGAGTGGTGGATTGTGTTGATATGTGTTCGTCGTATTTGACGTGTTCTTAATTAATACTGATGAAATTTGTTGTATGGTTGGATTCTGTGGAGAAATGAATTGATGTGTTTTGGTATGAGTTGTGGATTGGATCTGATAATAGGTTTGAGTTGTTTTGTTTGGAATTTGAAAACCATTAGAGTTAAACGAGTATTAAGAATGGGGAATCTCTTAATGTCTACGTTTACTTAATGTTGGCGTGAAAACCATTAGAGTTAAACGAGTATTAAAAATGGGGAATCTTTTAATATCTCGGTTTACTTAATGTTGTTTTGGAAAATCGTTTAAGTTAAATGAGTATTACGAATGGGGAATCTCTTAATGTCTTGTTTACTTAATGTTGTTTTGGAAAATCGTTTAAGTTAAATGAGTATTAAGAATGGGGAATCTCTTAATGTCTTGTTTACTTAATGTTTGTTTTCGAAAATCTTTTAAGTTAAAAGAGTATTAAGAATGGGGAATCTCTTAATATTTTTATTTTGCTTAATGTTTGTTGTGAAAATCGTTTAAGTTAAATGAGTATTAAAAATGGGGAATCTTTTTAATATCTGCATTTGCTTAACGATTGTGGTGGATGGAGTCTGTGTATGCTCATGCATTTCATTTTGGTAAATCGTGCTGACCCGTGATAGGTGGCACCTCGGTAAACAGTACTGACCCGTGATAGTGGTACGTTTACGATTTACGTTTTGGTAAATTGTGCTGACCCGTGATAGGTGGCACCTCGGTAAATAGTACTTTGGCCTGTGATAGGCGATACGTTTACGATTTACGTTTTTTTTTCTTTTAGTAAATCGTGCTGACCCGTGATAGGTGGCACCTCGGTAAACAGTACTGACCCGTGATAGGTGGTACGTTTATGATTTACGCTTTTTAGTAAATCGTGCTGACCCGTGATAGGTTGCACCTCGGTAATTGGTACTTTGGCCTGCGATAGGCGGTACAATTATGATTTACGGCCCTTCGAGGAGGGTTTTGGTTTGGAATTCCGAGTCCATGCATTTTGGCATATACGCATTGCATTAGGGTGCATGGCACACGAGTCGTGTTTGAATCAAGTTATGTTTAAGTGTTATGTATTGATATGGTGTGTAAGTGTGACTGATTGCAAAACCATTTCGAAACTTATGTTGTCGTGGTGATTGTGTTGTAATTGCCAAGTGTGGATGTTTTGGAATTGTGTGTAAGTGTGATTGATTGCAAAACTATTTCAAAACGCAAGATGTCGTGGTGATTGCCCTATAATTGCTAAGTGCGATTGTTTGGATTTGTGTGTAAGTGTTGATTGGTTTCGAAACCCTTTAAAAACCTGAATTTTGCTGAATTTTGCTGTTTTCCTGTTGCTGTCTGATGTGTATTCGAATACAGAAAGCTGTATTCGAATACAGACAAGCTGTTTTTGCCACTGACTTACTGTGTAGTCGAATACAGACTATTGTATTCGAATACAGACATGTTGTTTTGCTACTAACTTACTGTGTAGTCGAATACAGACTGTTGTATTCGAATACAGACATTCTGTTTTTTGCTGCTGAATGTTGAAACAGCCTTGTATTTGAATACAGAGATGCTGTATTCGAATACAACAATGTTGTTTTGTTAAAAACTTCATTTTTCAACCTTGTTTATGAATGTTTGGCATATGGAAACCCTTTTAAGGTGCATGCTATGTTGAAAGATTATTTTGTCCATTCAAAAACTTAAATGTTATGTGTTAACTGTTAATTTCGTTTGGTGACCCTTTACAACTATTGTGGAAATCTAGGCTTTGCCCTCAGATGAGAGTCAGGACAATCCTACCGGTTCGTACCCTGTAGATGGGAATGTAGACGGGGCGCGTGGAGATCACTCATGGTGTATAGTTTTTTGGTAGAATGATCAGATTAGGTTGACATAGAGGGAACAGATGTATTTATTTTGGATTGCGTTTATTTTAAATTGGAAGATTGTATCTATACTAATATTGTCTGTTTGACATTTTATTATGATGGGGTCTATGTACCACTTTTTGAAGTGTAAATACTTTGGATTCGTATTTCAAAAACTATTCCGCTGCTTGTAAATTCTGTTGACTTATTTGTCGTTGTGTTACGACTTAAATATTTATCCAAAGGTATTTTACTTAATTATTCTTTGTTTCATGAATTTGTTTTTGAAAAAAAAAATACACTCGCGTTGTTAAAAATCGGGGTGTTACATTTCAAGTTCAATATCAGATTTCAAACACTAGCCATCGTCTGGTCCGAAAATACAGATTTTGGTCAATTTTTGTAGAGGGTTGTACGAAAATCGCACGAAAAGTCTAGATGAAATCGAGAACCGAGAGACCCTTTTCATATTCCTCTCCTAAACATATAACAGTGTTTCAGGTTCCGCTTGAGATTCCAAACACTAGCCATCGTCTGATTTGAAAATACAGATTTTCGTCCATTTTTGTCGAGTGGTACGAAAATTACCGAAAAGTCCAGATGAAATCGAGGATCGAGAGACCCTTATAGCATTCTTCTCCTAAATATATAACAGTGTTTCCGGTTTTGCGTTAGATTTCAAACACTAGCCATCGTCTTGTTCAAAAATACCGATTTAGATCAATTTCAATAGGGTGGTACCAAAATAACTTGAAATGTCCAGATGAAATCGAGGACCAAGAGACTCTAATAGCATTCTTCTCCTAAATTTATAATTGGGTTTTCGGGTGATTTTCGTACCACTCGACAAAAATGGACCGAAATCCGTATTTTTGGACCAGACAATGGCTAGTGTTTAAAACCGGTCATAGAGCCCAAAAAACAGTTATAAATTTACAGAAGAATTCTATAAGGGTCTCTAGGTCCTCGATTTCATATGAACTTTTCAGGCAATTTTCGTACCACCCTACCAAAGTGGACAAAAATCCTTATTTTCGGACAAGACAATGGCTAGTGTTTGAAATCTGATGCGCAACTCTAAACACAGTTATAAGTTTTGGAGAAGAATGCTTAAAGGGTCTCTAGGTCCTCGATTTGTTCTGGACTTTTCGGGCAATTTTCTTACCACCAGACCAAAATGGACCGCAATCCGTATTTTCAGACCAGACGATGGCTAGTGGTTGAAATCGGACGCAGAACTCGAAAGAAAATTAAAATTTTTGGAGAAGAATGCTATAAGGGTCTCCCAGTCCTCGATTTCATCTGGACTTTTCGGTCGATTTTCGTACCATCCAACTAAAATGGACCGAAATTCGTATTTACGAACAAAATAATGGTTAGTGTTTGAAATTTGGCACGAAACTCAAATTCGTATTTTTGGACCAGACGATGGATACTGTTTAAAATTTGGCGCGAAGCCAGAAAAACAGTTATAAATTTTGGAGATGAATGCTGTAAGGGTCTCCTGGTCCTCGATTTCATCTAGACTTTTCCGGCTATTTTCGTACCACCCGACTAAAATGGACCGAAATTTGCATCTTCAAACAAAACGATGGTTAGTGTTTGAAATATGTCGCGGAACCTGAAACACAATTATAAATTTTGGAGAATAATACAATAAGAGTCTCTTGGTCCTCGATTTCATCTGGATTTTTTGGACAATTTTCGTACACTCGCAACAATGGACCAAAATCTGTATTTTCGAACAAAACGATGGTTTGTGTTCGGAATCTGACACGGAACCCGAAACACAGTTATAAATTTAGGAGAAGAATGCTATTAGGGTTTCTCGAACACATGAAAAAAAAATGGACCCAAATTCGTATTTTTGAACAAGAAATGGATAGTGTTTGAAATCTGATGCGGAACCCGAATCACATTTATAAATTTAGGAGAAGTATGCTATAAGAGTCTCCTGGTCTTCGATTTCATCTAGAGTTTTCGGGGTATTTTCGTACAAGACGATAGCTAGTGTTTGAAATCTGGCGCGGAACCCGAAACCAAGTTATAAATTTTGGTGAAGAATGCTATAATGGTCTCGCGGTCCTCAATTTAATTTGGACTTTTCGAACGATTTCCGTACCCCTCGATTAAAAATGGACCAACATCTGTATTTTCGGACCAGACGATGGTTAGTTTTAGAAATCTAGCGCGGAACTTGAAACATAGTTATAAAATTTAGAGAAGAATGCTATAAGGGTCTCTCGGTCCTCGATTTCATCGGGACTTTCGAGCGATTTTCATACCGCCCGACTAAAATGGACAAAAATCCGTATTTTCAAACAAGACGATGGCTAGTGTTTGAAATCTGACGTGGAACCCAAAAGAAAATTATAAAATTAGAAGAAGAATGATATAAGGGACTCCCGGTCCTGGATTTCATCTAGACTTTTTGGGACGTTTTCGTACCACTCCAGAAAAAGGGCCAAATCAGTATTTTCAGACCAGACGATGGCTAGTGATTGAAGTCTGGCGTAGAATACAAAACACAGTTATAAATTTTGGAGAAGCATGCTATAAGAGTCTCCCGGTACTCTAGTTCATATGGACTTTTTGGGCAATTTTTGTACCACCCGACAAAAATGGACCAAAGTCGGTAGTTTCAGACAAAACGATGGTTAGTGTTTGAAATATAAAACGCAGAACCTGAAACACAGTTATAAGTTTAAAAGAAGAATGCTATAAGGGTCTTGTGGTCCTCGATTTCATCTAGATTTTTCGTGCAATTTTTGTATCACCCGACAAAAATCTAACGAAATCTGTATTTTCAAACAAGATGATGGCTAGTGTTTGAATTCTGATGTGGAACCTGAAACACAATTATAAATTTTGGAGAAGTACGCTATAAGGGTCTCCTGGTCCTCGATTTCATTTGATCTTTTTCCAACGATTTTTGTACCACCCGACAAAACTAGACTGAAAATCGTATTTTCACACCACACGATAGCTCATGCTTAAAATAAGGCGCGGAACCCGCAACATAGTTATAAATTTTGGAGAAGAATGCTATAATGGTCTCCTGGCCTGCGATTTCGTATGGACTTTTAGGGTGATTTTCGTACCACCCGACTTAAATAGACCGAAATCCGTATTTTTGAACAAGGCGATGGCTAGTGTTTGAAATATAAGGCGGAACCCGAAACAAAGTTATAAATTTAGATGAAGAATTTATAAAGGTCATTTTGTCCCTTATTTCATATGGACTTTTCAGGCGATTTTCGTACCCATCGATGATAAGGGACCACATTCTGTATTTTCAGACCAGACAATGGCCAATGTTTGAAATCGGACCCGAAACCATAAACACAGTTATAAATTCATGAGAAAAATGCTATAATAAGAGTCTTTTGGTCCTCAATTTCATATGGATTTTTCGGGCGATTTTCGTACCCCTCGACAAAAATGGACCGAAATCAATATTTTCAGAAAGACGATGGCTAGTGTCTGAAATCTGGCGCGGAACCCGAAACATGGCTATAAATTTTGGAGAAGAATGCTATGAGGGCCTCCCGGTCCTCGATTTCATCTGGACTTTTCTGGCGATTTTCGTACCAGCCAACAAAAATGGACCAAAGTCCATAGTTTCAGACGATGGTTAGTGTTTGAAATCTGACGAAGAACACGAAACACAATTATAAATTTTGGTGAAGAATGCTATAATGGTCTCCTGGTCCTCGATTTCATCTGGACTTTTCGGGCGATTTTCGTACCACCCGACTAAAATGGACCGAAATCCGTATTTTCGAACAAGACGATGGCTAGTGTTTCAAATCTAACGCAGAACCCGATTTCATTTGGACTTTTCGGGCAACATTCGTACCCATCGACGGTAATGGACCAACATCTGTATTTTCGGACTAGACGATGGCTAGTGTTTGAAATCTGGTGCGGAACCCGAAACATAGTTATAAATTTTGGGGTAGAATGCTATAATGGTCTCCCAGTCCTCGATTTCATTTGGACTTTTCGAGTGACTTTCGTACCCCTTGACAAAAAAGGATGGCTAGTGTTTTAAATCTGGCGCAGAACCTGAAACATGGTTATAAATTTTAGAGAATAATGCTATAAGAGTCTCTCAGTCCTCGATTTCATCTGGACTTTTCAGGCGATTTTCGTACCACCCGACAAAAATGGACCGAAATCAGGTGGTACGAAAGTCCCTGATTTCATCTAGACTTTTCAGGAAATTTTCGTACTACCCGACAAAAATAGAACGAAATTCATATTTTTAGACCAGATGAAGCCTAATGTTCAAAATATGACCCGAATCACAATTATAAATTTAGGAGAATAATGCTTTTGAATTATTAAATTATTTGACAACTCTATTTTGTTAAATGTTATTATCATATTCGTTTTATAGTTTTACTACATAACGAAGATAATAATAACGTATAACAAAATAGAGATGTCAAATAAAGTAATAATTACATTTTTATTTGCAACTCAATTTTCTTATATGTTTTAATTATTTTGTGTTATAATTGTACTAAATAACGAAAATAATAATAACATATAACAAAATCAAGTTGTAAATTAAATACACAATGAAGATAATAATAATATATATTAAAATGGTGTTGTCAAATAATTATATAAGTATACATTATTTGACAACACTATTTTATTTAATGTTATTATTATCTTCGTTTTATAGTTTTATTTCATAATAAAAGATAATAATAACATATAATAAAATAGAGTTGTCGAATAAAATAATAATTACTTATTTATTTTACAACTCAATTTTTTTATATGTTATTATTATCTTCGTTATAAAGTAAAACTATAAAACGAAGATAATAATAACATATAATAAATACAGTTGTCAAATAAATATGTAACTATTAATTTATTTGATAATTCTATTTTAACATATATAACAACATATAACCAAGATAGTAATAAGATATAATAAAAAAGAGTTGTCAAATAAATATGTAATTATTACTTTATTTCAAAACTCTATTTAATTATATTTTAGTATTGTCTTCGTTATGAATTACAACTATATAAAGAAATAATAATAACATAAAATAAAGTAGAGTTGTCAAATAAATTAATAAGTACATATTTACTTGATAAACTAAATTTTATTATATGTTATTATTATCTTCGTTACATAGTAAACAATAAAACGAAAATAATAATAACATATAATAAAATAGTATTGTCAAATAAAGTAATAATTACTTTTTATTAGACAACTCTTTTTTATTAAATATTATTATTATCTTCGTTTTGTAGTTGTACTTAAAAACGAAGATAATAATAACATATAATAAAATAGAGTTGTCAAATAATTAATTATTTCATATTTATTTGACAACTCAATTTTATTATTTATATTATTATCTTTATTATATTAAGTATAATTATAAAACGAAAGATAATAATAATATATAATAAATAGAGTTGTCAAATAAATTAATTTGACATATTTATTTGACAACTAAATTTTGTTATATGTTATTATTATCTTTGTTATTAAGTAAAACTACAAAACGAAGATAATAATAACATTTAATAAAGAAGATTAAAATAACATATAATAAAATATTATTTCAAATAAAGTGATAATTATATCTTTATTTGACAACTATATTTCATTATATGTTATTATTATGATCGTTTTGTAGTAATATTTTGCAATGAAGATAACCCTATATACTATAACCCGAACCTCAAATCTAAAACCTTAAATCCTAAACCTTAAACCCTAAACACTAAACTCAAAATCCTGAACCTTAAACTCTAAACCTTAATCCCTGAACGTGATTTCTTAAACCCTAAACACACTAAACCCTAATAAAAATAAAATGTAATTATTACTTTATTTGACATCTCTATTTTTTTTAATATGTTATTATTATATATTTGTTATATAGTAAAACTATAAAACGAAGATAATAATAACATAAAATTAAATTAGAGTTGTCAAATAAAGTAATAATTACATATTACTTGACAACTCTATTTTATTATATGTTTATGGATTTAGTCCATTTTTGTCGGGTAGTACGAAAATCGCCCAAAAAGTCCTGATGAAAATGAGGAGCGGGAGAGACTTTTTAGCATGCTTCTCCTAAATTTATAATTGTGTTTCAGGTTAAATTTCAAACACTAGCCGTCGTCTTGTCAGAAAATACAAATTTTAGTCCATTTTTGTTAGGTGGTACGAAAATCGCCTGAAAAGTCCAGATAAAATCGAGGACCAGAAGATCCTTATAGCATTTTTCTCCTAAATTTGTAATTGTGTGTCGGGCTCAGCGTCATATTTCAAACACTAGCCATCGTTTGAACTAAAAATAAAAAATTTCAGTCCATTTTTGTTGTGAAGTACAAAAATCACCCGAGAATTACAGATTTCGGTTCCGCGTCAGATTTCAAACAGTAGCCATGTTCTGGTCCAAAAAATACAGATTTTTGTCGATTGGTACGATAGTCGCCCAAGAAGTCCAAATGAAGTCGAAGTTTGGAAGTATCTTATTGAATTCTTCTCCTACATTTAAGACTGTATTTCGGGTTCCGTGTCAGATTTCAAACACTAGCCATCGTCAAGTCCGAAAATACGGTTTTCGGTCTATTTTTGTTGTTTGTTATGATTTTCAAACCCTACCAATAAGATTTCAAACCCTAGCCATCATCTTGTACAAAATAAGAATTTTGGTCAATTTTTGTCGGTTGGTACGATTTTCACCCGAAAAGTCCAGATGATATCGAGGACTGTGAGATCCTTATAGCATTCTTCACCTAAATTTAAAATTGTGTTTCGGGTTTCGAGTTTCGTATTAGATTTCAAACACTAGCCATCGTCTGGTTCATAAATATCGATTTCGTTCTATTTTTGTCAGGTGAAAACGAAAATTGCCTGAAAAGTCCATATGAAATCGAGGATCAGGAGACCCTTTTAGCATTCTTCTCCTAAATTTTTTAATTGTATTTCGGGTCAGATTTCAAATACTAGCCATCGTCTAGTACGAAAATACGAATTCGGTCCATTTTTTTGGGTGGTAGAAAAATCGCCCGAAAGGTTATAAATGAAATCGAGGACTGGGGGGACCCTTATATCATTCTGGTCCTAAATTTTAAATTGTGTTTTGGGTTTCGAGTTTTGGATAAGATTTCAAACATTAGCCATCGTCTTGTTTGAAAATATGGATTTCATTCCATTTTTGTCAGGTGGTATGAAAATCGCTTGAAAAGTCGAGATGAATCGAGGACCGGGAGACCCCTACGACATTTCTTCAACTAAATTTATAATTGTGTTTCGACTTCTGTACAGATTTCAAACAATGTCCATTGTTTTTTCCAAAATATGGATTTCGTTCCATTTTATAATTGTTTTGGGTTCCGTGTCAGAATTCCAACATTAGCCATCGTTAGGTTCGAAAACATGGATTTCGGTCTATTATTTTCGAGGATACGAATATCACATGAAAAGTCCAGATGATATTGACGACCGAGAGAGACTTATACCATTCGTCTGGTCAGAAAATATGGATGAATTCTCCTACATTTATAACTTTGTTTCGGGTTCCACGTCAAATTTCAAAATACGGATTTCAATCCATTTTTGTCGGGTAGTATGAAATCACACGAAAAGTCAAAAAGAAATCGAAGACCGAGAGAACCTTATAGCATTCTTCTCCTAAATTTATAACTATGTCTCGGGTTCCACATCAGATTTCAAACACTAGCCATCTTATGGTCCGAAAATATGGATTTTGGACCATTTTTGTCATTTGGTACAAAAATCGCCCGGACATTTTTTGAATAAATTGAGGATCCAGTTACCCTAATGGATTCTACTAAATTTATAATTGTGTTTCGTGTCAAAATTTTAAACACCAGCCATCATCTGGTCCGAAAATATGGATTTTGGTCCATTTTTTGTCGGGTGCTTCGAAAATTTAAAAACAATGTTTTCAGGTTTCGCATCAGATTTCAAACACTAGCCATCGCTAGTCAAAAAATACGGATTCCAAAAATTGACCGAGAGAACCTTATAGTATTCTTTCCTATATTTATAATTGTGTTTCAGGTTCCACGACAGATTTAAAACACTAGTTATCGTCTTGTTCCGTATACGGATTTAGGTCCACTTTTTTTTTAGGTGGTACGAAAATCGCTCGAAAAAGTCTAGATAAAATCGAGGACCGGAAGACCTTATAGCATTTTTCTCTTAAATTTGTAACTTTGTTTTGGGCTCGGCGTCATATTTCAAACACTAGCCATCGTGTGAACAAAAATACGAATTTTCAGTCAATTTTTTGTTGTGAAGTACGAAAATTGCTCGAAAGTCCATATGAAATTGAGGACCTAGAGACGTTTTAGAATTCTTCTCCTAAATTAATAACAGTGTTACGGATTCCGCGTCAGATTTCAAACACTAGCCATCATCTTGTTCAAAAAATACGGATATCCGTCCATTTTAGTCGGGTGGTACGAAAATCGCCCGAAATGTCCATATGAAATCGAGGACCAGGAGACTCTTATAGCATTCTTCTCTTAAATTTATAACTGTGTTTTGGGTTCCGCGTCAGATTTCAAACACTATCCCTCGCTTGTCCAAAAATAAAGATTTCGATCCATTTTTGATAGGTGGCACGAAAATCTCCCGAAAAGTCCAGATGAAATCGAGGACAAGGAGACCTTCATAACATTTTTATCCAAAGTTTATAACTGTGTTTCGGGTTCTACGTCAGATTTCAAACACTAGCCATCGTCTTGTTCGAAAATATGGATTTCAGTCCATTGTAGTCGGGTGGTACGAAAATCGCCTGAAAAGTCCAGATGAAATCGAGGATCGGGAGACGCTTATAGCATTCTTCTCCTAAATATATAACAATGTTTTGGGTTCCGAATCAAATTACAAATACTAGCCATTGTCTGGTCCATAAATACAGATTTTGGTCCATTTTTGTTTAGGAGAAAGAAAATCATCCGAAAAGTCCAAATGAAATCGAGGACTGAAAGACCCTTATAGCATTCTTCTCCAAATTTTATTATATGTTATTAAAGGATGGAGAAAACCTTATAGCATTCTTCTTCTAAATTTATAACTATGTTTTGGGTTCCGCGTCAAATTTCAAACACTAGCCATCATCTTGTTCCAAAATATGAATATCGGTCCATTTTAGTTGGGTAGTACGAAAATCGGCCGAAATATCTAGATGAAGTCGAGGACCAGGAGACACTGATATCATTCTTCTCTTAAATTTATAGTTGTGTTTCGGGTTCCGCGTCAGATTTCAGAAACTAGCCATCGTCCTGTTCGAAAATACGGAATTCAGTCCATTTTTGTCGAGTGGTACAAAAATCACCCGAAAAGTCTAGATGAAATCGAGGACCGGGAGACCCTTATAGCATTCTTCTCCAAAATTTATAAATGTGATTCGGGTTCCGCACCAAATTTCAAAACTAGCCCTCATCTTGTCCAAAAATTCAAATTTTGATCCATTTTTGTTAGGTGGCACGAAAATCGCCCGAAAAGTCTAAATGAAATCGAGGAGAGGGAGACCATTATAACATACTTATCCAAAGTTTATAACTGTGTTCCGGGTTCCGCGTCAGATTTCAAATACTAGCCATCGTCTTGTTCAAAAATACGATTATCGGTCCATTTTAGTCGGGTGGCACAAAAATCGCCTGAAAAGTCCAGATGAAATCGAGGACCGTGACACCCTTGTAGCATTCTTCTCACAAATTTTAAATTGTGTTTCGGGTTCTGCACCAGATTTCAAACACTACCCATAGTCTGGTCCGAAAATACAAATTTTGGTCCATTTTTGTAGAGGGGTATGAAAATTGCCCGAAAAGTCCAGATAAATTCGAGGATCGGGAGACCCTTATAGCATTCTTCTCCAAAATTTATAACTGTGTTTCGGGTTCCGCACTAAATTTCAAACACTAGCCACCGTCTGGTCCGAAAATACGATTTTCTGTCTATTTTTGTCAGGTGGTACGAAAATTGTTCGAAAAGAACAAATGAAATCGAGGACCAGGAGACCCTTATTGAATCCTTCTCCTACATTTATAATTGTGTTTCAGGTACATCATCAGATTTTAAACACTAGCCATTGTCTTGTTCGAAAATACGGATTTCGGTCCATTTTAGTATGGTAGTACGAAAATCGCCCGAAATGTCCATATGAAATTGTGGGGTACAAAACTACATTATAACTGAGTTTCAGGTTTTGCGTCATATTTTAACCACTTGCAATCGTTTGGTTTGAAACTACATATTTTGGTCTATTTTAGTCGGGTGGTACAAAAATTGCCTGAAATGTCCAGATGAAATCGAGGACTAGGAGACTCTTATAGCATTCTTCTCCTAAAATTAATATTGTGTATTGGGTTCCCCGTCATATTTCAAACACTAGCCCTCGTCTTGTTCGAAAATATAGATTTTGTTCCATTTTAGTCGAGTGGTACGAAAATCGCTCGAAAAGTCCAGATGAAATTGAGGACCAAGAGACCCTTATAGCATTCTTCTCCTAAATTTTTAACGGTGTTTCGGATTCTAGGTCAGATTTCAAACACTAGCCATCGTCTGGTCCAAAAATACATATTTTGGTCCATTTTTGTCGAGGGGTACAAAACTCGCCCGAAAAGTCCACATGAAATCGAGGACCGAGAGACCCTTATAGCATTCTTCTTCTAAATTTATAACTGTGTTTAGGTTCCGCGTCAGGTTTCCAACACTAGCCATCATCTTGTTCAAAAATACGGATATCGGTCCATTTTAGTCGGGTGGTACGAAAATCGCCCAAAATGTAACATTGACAACACTATTTTATTAAATGTTAATACTATCTTCGTTTTGTAGTTGTACTTAATAACGAAAATAATAATAACGTAAAACAAAATTGAGTTGGCAAATAAATATGTAATAATTAATTTATTTGACAACTCTATTTTATTATATGTTATTACTATCTTCGTTATTAAGTACAATTACAAAATGAAATTAATAATAATATTTAAAAAAATAGAGTTGTGTAATAAATATGTAATTTTTACTTTACTTGACAACACTATTTTATTATATGTTATTAGTATCTTCATTTTGTAGTTATACTTAATAACAAATATAATAATAAAATATAACAAATTGAGTTGTCAAATAAATATGAAATAATTAATTTATTTGACAACTCTATTTATTATATGTTATTATTATCTTCGTCATTGAGTACAACTACAAAACGAAGATAATACTAATAATATTTAATAAAATAGGGTTGTCTAATAAATAAGTAATTATTACTTTATTTGAAAACACTAGTTTATTATATGTTATTATTATCTTCGTTTTATTGTTTTACTGCATTACGAAGATAGTAAAAACATATAATAAAAATTGAGTTTATAAAATAAATATGTACTTATTACTTTGTTTGACAACTCTATTTTATTTTATGTTATTATTATTTTTGTTATATAGTTGTACTTCATAACGAAGACAATACTAACATATAATAATAAAATAGAGTTGTTAAATAAAGTAATGATTACATATTTATTTGACAACTCTATTTTATTATATGTTATTACTATCTTCGTTATGCAGTCAAACTTTAAAAGGAAGATACTAATAACATATAATAAAATAGAATTATCAAATATATTAATAGTTACATATTTATTTGACAACTATATTTTATTATATTATTTTTATTATCTTCGTTTTATAGTTTTACTTCACAACGTAGATAATAATAACATATAACAAAATTGAGTTGTAAAATAAATAAGTAATTATTATTTTATTTAACAACTATATTTTATTATATGTTATTATTATCTTTGTTATGAAATAAAACCATAAAACGAAGATAATAATAACATTAAATAAAATAGAGTTGTCAAATAATGTAATACTTAAATATTTATTTTCAAACCACTATTTTATTATATATTATTATTATCTTTGTTTTGTATTTAATTTACAATTCGATTTGTTATATATTATTATTATTTCGTTATTTAGTACAATTACAAAACGAAAATAATAAAACATATAAGGAAATTGAGTTGTCAAATAAAAATGTAATTTTTACTTTATTTGACAACTCTATTTTGTTATATGTTATTATTTAATTCGTTATAACTTATTTGTTTGACAACTCTATTTTATTATATGTTATTATTATCTTAGTTATGATTTAGAACTATAAAACGGTATTATAATAACATAGAACAGAATTGAGTTGTTAAATAAACAAATAATTACATATTTATTTGAATACTCTATTTTATTATATGTTATTATGATCTTCGTTATGAACTAAAACTATAAAACAAAGATAATAACAATATATAACAAAATAGAGATGTAAAATTAATATGTAGTAAAACAATAAAACGAATATAATAATAACATTTAATAAAAATAGAGTTGTCAATATAATGTAATAATTAAAAAGTATTCTTCTCATAAATTTATAATTCTGTTTCGGATCATATTTTCAACATTAGCCATCATTTGGTCTAAAATATGAATTTCGTCCCATTTTGTCGGGTGGTACAAAAATTGCAAGAAAAGTCTAGATGAAATCAGGAATTTTCGTACCACCCATTTTCGGTCCATTTTTGTTGGGTGGTACGAAAATCGCCTGAAAAGTCCAGATGAATCGAGGACTGAAAGACTCTTATAGCATTATTCTCTAAAATATATAACTATGTTTAAGGTTCCGCGCCAAATTTTAAACACTAGCCATCGTCTGGTGCGAAAATACAGATGTTGGTCTATTTTTGTCGAGGGGTACGAAACTCGCACGAAAAGTCCAAATGAAATCGAGGACCAGGAGACCATTATAGCATTTCTTCCCAGAACTTATAAATTTATTTCAGGTTCCGCGCCAAATTTCATACACTAGCCATTGTCTAGTCCAAAATACAGATGTTGGTCCATTATCGTCGATGCGTACGAAAGTCGCCCGAAAAGTCCAAATGAAATCGAGGACCGGGGACCATTATAGAATTCTTGTTCTAAATTTATAGCTGTGTTTCGGGTTCCGCGTTAGATTTGAAACACTAGGCATCGTATTGTTCAAAAATACGGATTTCAGTCCATTTTATTCGGGTGGTACGAAAATCTCCCAAAAAGTCCAGATGAAATCGAGAAAAGGGAGACTATTATAGCATTCTTCACCAAAATTTATAAATGTATTTCGGATTCCGCATCGGATTTCAAAGACTAGCCATCGTCTTGTAAGAAAATACGGGTTTTGGTCCATTTTCGTCTGGTGGTACAAAAATTGCCCGAACAGTATAGATGAAATCGAGGACGAGGAGACCCTTATTACATTCTTCTCCTAAATTTATAACTCTGTATCAGGTTCTTTGTCAGATTTCAAACACTAACCATCGTTTGTTCTGAAACTACGGAATTGGTCCATTTTTGTTGGGTGGTACAAAAATCGCCCAAAAGGTCCAGATGAAATCGAGGCTCGGGAGACCCTTGTAGCATTCTTCTCCAAAATTTATAATTGTGTTTCAAACACTAGCCATCGTCTGGTCTGAAAATACTGATTTTGGTCCTTTTTTGTCGTGGGGTACGAAAATCTCCCGAAAAGTCCATATGAAATCGAGGACCAGAAGACTCAAATTATAGCATTCTTCTAATGAATTTAAAACTGTGTTTCGGGTTCCGTGTATCATTTCAAACATTGGCCATCGTCTGGTCCGAAAATACAGAGTTTGGTCCATTATCATCGATGGGTCCGAAAAAGACCAGAAGAAATTGAGGACCAAGAGATCGACAAAAATCTCCCGAAATTCTTCTCCAAAATTTATAATTGTGTTTCGGGTTCTGCATCAGAATTCAAACACTAGCCATTGTTTTGTATGAAAATACGGATTTTGGTAGATTTTTGTTGGGTGATACAATAATCGCCCCAAAATTCTAGATGAAATCGAGGACCAGGAGACCCTTATAGCATTCTTCTCCTAAATTTATAATTGTGTTTCGGGTTCTGCGTCTTATATTCCAAACACTAACCATCGTTTGGTCCGAAACTACGAACTTTGGTCCATTTTTGTTGTGTGGTATGAAAATTGCCCAAAAAGGCCAGCTGAAATCGAGTACCAGGAAACCCTTATAGCATTCTTATCAAAAATTTATAATTGTGATTTGGATTTTGTGCCAGATCTCAAACACTAGCCATCGTCTGGTATGAAAATACTGATTTTGGCCTTTTTTTGTGGAGGGGTACGAAAATCATCCGAAAAGTCCAGATGAATTCGAGGACCGAGAGTTCCTTATATAATTCATCTTCTAAATGTATAATTTTCTTTCGGGTTCTGCGTCAGATTTAAAACACTAGCCAACGTCTTGTTTGAAAATACGGATTTCGGTCCATTTTAGTCGGGTGGTACAAAAATCGCTCGAAAAGTCCAGATGAAATCGAGGACCGAGAGACCCTTATAACATTCTTCTCTAAAATTTATAACTATGTTTCAGGTTACGCGCCAGATTTCAAACGCTAGCCATGGTCTGGTCTGAAAATACAGATGTTGGTCCATTTTTGTCGAGGGGTACGAAAATCGTCCGAAAAGTCCAATTGAAATCGAGGACCACGAGACCATTATAGCATTCTTCCCCAAAATTTATAACTTTGTTTCGGGTTCCGCGCCAGATGTCAAAGACTAGGCATCGTCTTGTTTGAAATACCCTGAAAAGTATAGATGAAATCGAGGACCAGGAGACTCTTATAGCATTCTTCTACTAAATTTATAAATATGACTCGGGTTCCGCGTCAGATTTCAAACTCTATCCATTGCTTGTTCGAAAATACGAATTTTGGTCATTTTTTTCATGTGTACTAGAGACCCTTATAGCATTCTTCTCCAAAATCTATAAATGAGTTTTGGGTTTCGTGTCAGATTTCAAATACTAGCCATTGTCTTGTCCGAAAATACGGATTTTAGTGCATTTATGTCGGGTGGTAGGAAAATCACTCAAAAAGTCTAGATGAAATCGAGGACCGGGAGACCCTTATATCATTCTTCTCCAAAATATATAACTATGTTTCAGGTTCCGCGTCAAATTATAATTACTAGCCCTCGTCTGGTTCGGAAATACTGATTTCGATCCATTTTTGTCGGGTTGTATGAAAATCGCTCGAAAACTCCACATCAAATCGACGACCGAGAGACCCCTATAGCATTTTTCTCCAAAATTTATAACTCTATTTCGGTTTCCGCGGCAGATTTCAAACACTAGCTATCGTCTGGTCCGAAAATACAAATTTTGGTCCATTTTTGTCGTGGGGAACAAAAATTGCCCGAAAAGACCAGATGAAATCGAGTAGAAAAAGATTCTTGTAGCATTATTATCCTAGATTTATAACTAAGTTTAGTGTTCTCCATCAGATTTCAAACACTAGTTATCGTTTGGTACGAAAATACGAATTTATGTCCATATTTGTCGGGTGGTACGAAAGTCGCCTAAAAAGTCCAGATGAAATCGAAGACCGGGAGACCCTTATAGCATTCTTCTCAAAAATTTACAAATGTGTTTCGGGTTCCGCGTCAAATTTCAAACACTATCCCTCGTCTGGTCTGAAAATATAGATTTCTGTTCATTTTTGTTAGGTGGTACGAAAATCGCCCGAAAAGTCCACATGAAATCAAGGACCAGAATACTCTTATAGCATTCTTCTCCTAAATATTTAAATGTATATCGAGTTCCGCGTCAGATTTCAAACACTAGCCATCGTCTTGTTCGAAATTACGGAACTCCGTCCATTTTTGTCGGGGTGTACGTAAATCGCCCGAAGAGTCTAGATGAAATCGAGGACCGAGTGACCCTTAAAGCAATCTTCTCCTAAATTTATAACAATGTATCTCATTTCGGGTCAGATATCAAACACTAGCCATCGTCTATTCTGAAAATACAGATTTTGGTCCATTTTTGTCGAGGGGTACAAAAATCGCCCGAAAAGTCCAGATCAAATCGAGGACCGAGAGACCAATATAGCATTCTTCTCCTAAATTTATAATTGAGTTTCAGGTTCCACCTTATATTTAAAACACTAGCAATAGTCTTCTTCGAAAATACGGATTTCGGTCCATTATTGTCGGGTGGTACGAAAACCGCCTGAAAAGTCTAGATGAAATTGAGGACCGGGAGACCCTTATAGCATTCTTCTCCTAAATTTATAACTGAGTTTCGGGTTCCGCGTCAGATTTCAAACACTAGCAATTATTTTGTTCAAAAATATGAATTTCGGTCCATTTTATGTCGGGTGCAATGAAAACAACCCTAAAATTCCAGATGAATCGAGGAATGGGTGACCTTGATAGCATTCTTCTCCAAAATTTATTACTTGTTTTTTGGTTCAGCGCCAGATTTCAAAAACATGCCATCGTCTGGTCTGATAATATAGATTTCAGTCCTTTTTTGTCGAGGGGTAAGAAAATCGCTTGGAAAGTCCAGATGAAATCGTGGA
Source organism: Cicer echinospermum (assembly GCA_002896215.2). Classification (NCBI taxonomy): domain Eukaryota; kingdom Viridiplantae; phylum Streptophyta; class Magnoliopsida; order Fabales; family Fabaceae; genus Cicer; species Cicer echinospermum. Next base: position 11,868,938 of record PGTU02000004.1, read on the forward strand.
CCGAGAGACCCTTATAGCATTCTTCTCCTATATTTATAATTGTGTTCCGAGTTCCGTGTCGGATTTCAAACACTAGCCATTGTTTTGTTCAAAAATACGAATTTCGGTCCATTTTAGTCAAGTGGTACGAAAATCACCCTAAAATACAAGATGAAATCGAGGACCGGGAGTCCCTTATAGTATTCTTCTTCTAAATATATAACAGTGTTTCGGATTCCGGGTCAGATTTCAAACACTAGCCATCGATTTGTCCAAAAATATAGATTTCAATCCATTTTAGTCTAGTGCTATGAAAATTGCCCGAAAAGTCATGATGAAATCGAGGACCGAGAGACCCTTATAGCATTCTTCTCCAAAATTTATAAATGTGTTCCGGGTTCCGCGTCAAATTTCAAACACTAGCCATTGTCTGGTCCGAAAATACTGATTTTTGTTCATTTTTGTTAGGTGGTACGAAAATCGCCCGAAAAGTCCACATGAAGTCAAGGATTAGAAGACTCTTATAGCATTCTTCTCCTAAATATATAAATGTATATCGGGTTCCGCGTCAAATTTCAAACACTAGCCATCGTCTTGTTGAAAATTACAGATTTCGGTCCATTTTTGTCGGGGTGTACGGAAATCGGGTGAAAATTCCAGATGAAATCGAGGACTGAGTGATCCTTTTAGTATTCTTCTCCTAAATATGTAACAATGTTTCTCATTTCAGGTCAGATATCAAACACTAGCCATCATGTGTTCCAAAAATACAGATATTGGTCCTTTTTTGTCGAGTTTTGTACCCCTCGACAAAAATTCACCAAAATCTGTATTTTCGGATCAGACGATGGCTAGTGTTTGAATTTTGACGTGGAACCCGAAACACAGTTATAAATTTTGGAGAAGAATGCTATAAGGGTCTCCTGGTCCTCGATTTCATCTGGACATTTTGGGCGATTTTCGTACCACCCGACTAAAATAGACTGAAATCCGTATTTTCGGACCAAACAATGGCTAGTGTTTGAAATCTGACACGGAACCCGAAAGACACATATAAATCAGTATTTTAAGACAAGACGATGGCTAGTGTTTGAGATCTGGCGCAGAACCCGAAACATAGTTATAAAATTTAGAGAAGAATGCTATAAAGGTCTCCTGGTACTCGATTTCATATGGACTTTTGGGCAATTTTTGTACCACCCAACAAAAGGGATCAAAGTTCGTAGTTTCGGAAAAAATGATGCTTAGTGTTTGAAATATAAGACACAACCCGAAACACAATTATAAATTCAGGAGAAGAATGCTATAAGGGTTTCCTGGTCCTCGATTTCATCTGGTCTTTTCGGGAAAATTTTGTACCACCTGACAAAAATCGTATTTTTGGACTAGACGATGGCTAATGTTTGACATCTGGCGCTGAACCCGAACACATTTATAAATTTTGGAGAAGAATGCTATAATGGTCTCCATGTCCTCGATTTCATATGGACTTTTCGGGCGATTTACGTACCACAAGATTAAATGGACCGAAATCCGTATTTTTGAACAAGACGATCGCTAGTGCTTGAAATCTGACGCGAAACCCGAAACACATTTATAAATTTAGAAGAAGAATTCTATAAGGGCCATTTGGTCCCGGATTTCATTTGGACTTTTCAGGCGATTTTCGTACCCATCGATGATAATGGACCAAATTCTGTATTTTCGGACCAGACGATGGACAATTTTTGAAATCAGACACGGAACCCGAAACATAGTTATAAATTCATGAGAAGAATGCTATAAAAAGAGTTTTCTGGTCTTCGATTTTGTCGGGTCTTTTCAGGCAATTTTTGTACCAACCGACAAAATTAGACCGAGGACCGAGAGAATTCTATAAGGGTCTCCCGGTCCTTGATTTCATGTTGACTTTTCGGGCGATTTTCATACCACTAGTCTAAAATGGATTGAAATCCGTATTTTCCGATCAGACGATGGATAGTGTTTGAAATTTGACATGGAACCTAAAATACAGTTATAAATTTAGAAGAAGAATGCTATAATGGTCTCTTGCTCATCGATTTCATCTAGACTTTTCGGGCTATTTTCGTACCCCTCGACAAAAATGGATCGAAATCTATATTTTCATACCAGACAATGGCTAGTGTTTGAAATCTGACCCGGAATACGAAACACTGTTATATATTAGGAGAAGAATGCTATAAGGGTCTCTCGGTCCTCGATTTCATCTGGGATTTTCGTACTACCCGACTAAAATGGACCGAAATCTATATTTTTTAACAAGACGATGGGTAGTTTTTGAAATCTGACGCAGAATCCGAAACAAAGTTTAGATCTGGACTTTTCGGCCGATTTTCTTACGCCTCGAAAAATATGGACCGAAATCTATTATTAGGATAGATGATGGCTAGTATTTGAAATCTGATGTGAAATCCAAAACAATGTTATAAATTGAGGAGAAGAATGTTGTAAGAGTCTCCCGATCCTCGATTTCATCTGGACTTTTCGGGGGATTTTCGTACCACCCGACAAAAATGGACCGAAATCCGTAATTTCGGACCAAACGATGGCTAGTTTTTAAAATCGGGGGCTGAGCCCGTAAAACGGTTATAAATTTTGGAGAAGAATGCTATAAGGGTCTTCTGGTCCCGATTTTACTGGACTTTTCGGGCGATTTTCGTACCACCCGACCAAAATGGACCGAAATCCGTATTTCGGACAAGACAATGGCTAGTGTTTGATGTAACACCCTAAATTTTATGATAAACTATTCTATTAATTAAATCGGATTTTAAATAATTAATTTGATGTTAAATTATTAAAAAATATATGTTAATAAACTTTGTGATTAATTTCCGTTATATAGATGATTTTTATGATGTGCTGGTTTTATATATATACTAGATTACATGAGCGATATAAATAATAATATATATTTTATTATTTGATATACTTTTTAAAAAATAATAGTATTTAGTGTAATATATATTTTAAAGAAAAAGATTTTATACGATTTTACGTGTATATACGCACACCCAATTAATATCATTCTTGTATGCGTTTGACTAATATTAAATGTGTACTTAATTATATTTATTTAATTCTAAATATATTTTTTTTATTATTTACATTATAAAATAATTATCTTTAGATAGTGGTAATATTGTGTTTGATTTTCTTTATTTTTATATACTTATTATGATATTGTGATTATATATATATTTAGTATGATTTAGTATTTAATATAAATTGTTGATTTTATATTTATTTATTTTATAATTTGAATATTATCTAATTATGATAGTATTTTAATGTGAGTATTAAAAAACAGTATCATTAGGGTATTATTTTGAATATGAAGGTTTTGATTATTAATATATTTAAATGATTTATTACTATATTTTATAAAATATTAAGCAATATTTAGTAATTAAATTATGTTAAAAAAATGTTAAATCATTAGTTTTATTAATTATTGGTTTTATTTAAAATAAATAAAGGGAACAATAAGTTTTAACCATGTGTGAACCCTAATTGTTAATAAAATAAAAACCACAACAAAAAATTGGGAATTGGAAGGGCACCTTTGAAACCAAAGTAGAAACACAACAACAACCTATCGTTTGACACCGGTGATCGATAACTGTCCAGAAAACTTTCTCCATTTTCGCCCAAATTTGAGTATGTTATTTCATTCATTTAACTAGTCCACTAAACATAATTTTCCAGAATTTTAACAACCCCAATTTCTCTCTAAAATCGACTTCTCCGTTTGTAGAATTCGTTGTTTTGCATCGTTCTCATTCACCGCAAGTCCGATTTGAGTGAAACCAACGCCAAAACGACCGTGTGAAAAGTGGCTATATTATCCACTGATTGGATTTCTGATTTATGGTAATTTTCCTTGACCGAATTTCGAATTTAGTTTTTAGAGTATTTTCACATATTTTATTTTTAACGTTTACCCATAAACTGTCGAGTTAGATCGATTGATGGACAAAGAGTCAATGAAAAAAGGCTATTTGCTCGTGGAATCCTATTCGTGTGTGAAAGCGTCGAAATAAGGTAAGGGTGAGAGAGCGTTTGAATTCATGAGTGTAATAGATTGTGAGAAGAACGGGAAAACCGTATTTCCCAACGATTCATCTGGGGCTTGCTACGTATGGCAGTAGCCCTTTGAGGGATAAATTAATTAATGTGAAAATATGGAAATTGTGAGATTAAAATATAGAATAGAAATATTTGTAGGGTGTTCATTGATTTAATTTATTTGAATGTGTGATATTGATATTATTGTGATATTAGGTGTCGAATTAAATTTATATATGTGTGATTAGATGAGTTTATGTGATGTGATAACAAAAGATGGATGAGTTGTGAAAGTTTTGTGTAATGATGATGATGTACGATTAATAATTGTGACGTTATAAATTTGTGATAATGTTTGATTGATGATAGTGATGCTATAAATTTGTGATGAGTTTATGTGATGATGATGATAGTGATGTTCTAAACCGTGATGAGAATATTGAATTAACCCCATAGTTGATGAAATATTGGTGATTTAAATTTGTGTTTGAGATGACGGTTTTAATGGAGTATCATATACCAACGAGAGGAGAAAATAAATATTGTGAATTTGTCAAGTTGAGATTATTTTGTCATCATATAGGGAGGGCCTGACAAGCCTAGTGATTTCGGGGAAGTACAACTGAATGAGCCTGATCTTGGCGGTCTGCTGTCGAGCCTTAAGGCAAGATTGTTAGACCTTGGAGGTATTCGGGTGGGGAATTCCTAGGTGACTTGGAGGTAGCACTCCAAATGTCGGGAGCTACCACGCAGCACACATTTACCTCGACTGTCACGTACATGTGTCTCGGATTGAGTTGAGGGGATCTGTGAGGACATGGCCAATTTGAATTGTCCGTCCACTTGGATGGTGGCATATTATCAAGCCTCCTAACCAAGTACTTCAGAGTTAGAATGGTACCACATTGTGAAGTAGAGTCTAAGCTCATGCATATCATTGCATTTTCTTGTGATTGTTTTGTTGTGATTAATATGTATTATGTGTGATAATAATTTATGCGATGATTTGATGTTACAGTGAAGTGTATGGATTTTCTTTGATTTAGACTATATAATGTGATGTTTTTCCTTAAAGAATGTTTGTGTAATGATACAGTTTATTGATGATTAATTGCGTGTTCCTCTTATTTGTATTATACTATCAACATGATTTCAAAACTCACCTCCTTCGTTGTTTGTGTTTGACTGGCTTGGCCATGCGTTTGCGAAATCGCAATTATTACAGGTTAATGAGTCTCGAAGTTCAAGATTGGGAGAAACCCCACTCTGATAGGTGATACCGGGAATTAAGAGTTGTAATGTGTATTTTACTTATGTTATTACAAATGACTTTTTATATGAAAACTTAGTACGAGTAAGTCTTGGGAATTAAATCAAGAAATTCTAGTTAAATCAAGTTCATTGATATTGTACTATTTTAATTGAGGAACAAAGTTGAATTGTTACATGTGTATTTAGAGAAACGTGATATCCTAAATTAGATATTAAAGTTTTTATTCTCTTTAACAGATTTTTTTTATCCGCTGCAAGTTTTCTTCAAATAATTTAGTATATATTATTATAAATGTTATTTTGGGGGGTTTAGAGTGTCACATTTCAAATCTGATGCGGAACCCGAAACACAGTTATAAATTTTGGAGAATAATGCTGTAAGGGTTTCTAGGTCCTCGATTTCATCGGGACTTTTCGAGCAATTTTCGTACCACCTGACTAAAATGGACTGAAATCTGTATTCTCAAACAAGACGATGGCTAGTGATTAAAATCTGATGCGTAACCCGAAAGAAAATTATAAATTTAGAAGAAGAATGATATAAGGGACTCTCGGTCCTCGATTTCATTTGGACTTTTCGGGCAATTTTCGTACGACTCGACAAAAAAGGGCCAAAATCAGTATTTTTCAGACCAGATGATGGGTAGTGTTTGAGATCTGGTGCAGAACCCAAAACACAAGTAAAATTTTTGGAGAAGAATGATATAAGGGTCTCCCGTTACTCGATTTCATCTGGACTTTTCGGGGGATATTCGTACCACCCGACTAAAATGGACCAAATTCCGTATTTTCGAACAAGACGATGGCTAGTGTTTCAAATCTTACGCGGAACCCGGAACACAATTATAAATTAAGAACAAGAATTCTATAATGGTCTCACGGTCCTTGATTTCATTTGGACTCTTCGGGCGACTTTCAGATCCATCGACGATAATGGACCAACATCTATATTTTCGTACTAGACGATTGTTGGACTTTAGTCCTTTGAATCCTAAATTTTGACATAATTAACAAATATACAATGTTCATACACCACATGATAAATCTAATATTTGAATTGAGCAAGATTTCAGGAACAACAATCCAATCCTACACACTTGGAACATATTTCTTGGAACACAAGAAATCAACAAAAGTTGATTTTTGACTGAAGTAAATCGATTGGGAAATCGATTTCATAACAAGGGTGTAAGGAAACACAACTGTTTGTGTTGGTATATTCGATTGGGCAATCGACTGACTAAATTAGAAATGAAAACTGCACAAGTCAGTAGCACCCTGTTTTACAGGCTAATCGATTGACAAATCGATTATACATTTCACAAAGTAAACCTGATTGAAATAAATCGATTGGGAAATCGATTGTACAAGTCACAGTGACACCCCAGTTTTGAGGGTAATCGATTGGCAAATCGATTGCTTAAAAATCACTTGCAAAATAACTTTCCCTGTGACAAACACAATCGATTGGATAATCTATTGTGTAAAATTTCAATCAAGTTAAGTTTGGTTGCAATCGATTGGGAAATCGATTGAACTAATCTCCAGGTAAGAACTTTTCAGGCAAATACATACAAATCGATTGGCACGTCGATTAACATCAGAATAGCTGAGTCACTGACTTAAACATAATCGATTGGCAAATCGATTGAAAGAACCTTTTGAAATCTCAGTGAACTCTGAGCTTATGGCCAAATCGATTATGAGTATTTGTTAATCGATTATGAAGACTTAATAAATCGATTACGAAATCGATTGGTATGTGTTTTAATTTGAACATAACATCTGCAATCGATTACGAAATCGATGCATATCAGTCTTAACATAATCACTGAAAAATGTTGTTTAAAGAATCGATTGGTAAATCGATTGGCTTATATAGTTTCAAGATTCAAGAAAAACAAGACACACGATAATCGATTGGCAAATCGATTAGACCGGTTTTATTACTTTACGAAATCGATTGGTAAATCGATTGATTAATATGTTTTTCAGAAACTATATAAACTGTCTTCAATCATTCTTTCAACAACAATCTGATAAACACTTTGAATATTCTTGATATACAAAAGAACTCTCAATAACACTTGGTTAACATACTGAGATTGCTTTTTCAGATCACAGCAAAAGAGATTATCAACAATCAATAAGAGAGCTGGAAAAGTGATCTTGAAAGACAAGGTTCTCGTGAACAATCTTTGAATATCCAGAATCGTGAGAAGTCACATTGACCAAAATTGAAGACATCTTTTTGTTATTCCTTTATTCTATTTGTAATAATACTTTGAAAAGAAACGAAAGCGAGAAAAGCCAGCTAGAAACTGGTGGCTACTTTCTTGGGTGAGAGTGCTCAACAAGAAAGAGTCGTACTTTGATTCTGTGTTAGATTGCTGAGTATCTACAAGGATCAGAGGGTGATCAATAGGAAAGAGATCATTAAGATAGATAGGTTTCGGGGATGAAACTGGACAATCTGTAATTGATTCTTTCTATTGGAGAAGAAAATCTGAAATCCGATTGGATTTTCAGGACTAGATGTAGGTTGTCAAGTTGACAACTGAACCAGTATAAATTCTTGGTGCAATCTTCTCTAACCCTTAACTCCTTTAATTTTCTATCTTGCAATATCTGTATATGTGATTAATATTAGATGCATGTTAAACATATTCTGTGATAAGTAATATTGTTTAATCTGGTAATTTGACTTGCATGCATCTTGGTTAATCGCTTATCAATCTACTTGAACTTGCTAATCTTGTATGCCGCAATTTAATTCCGATGTGTGTATGAAATTGATTTAATTTCTTAAAGAACTGATACATTCCGATTATTTCGAGGTCGTACCAACCAACAATTGGCCTCAGAGCCTGACTTTTCGAGAGGTAACACTCATAAAAGGATTATGGCCTCAAACGATTTTCTGGGAGAAGGCGCATCGTTAGCAAGACCTCCAGCATTCAACGGAACAACTTATATGTACTGGAAGCACAGGATGCTGATATTCCTGGAAGCCAGTGGCATAGACATCCTTGACGCTGTTGAAAACGGTCCATATATTCCCAAGATTGCAGGAACAAATGACTCAATGATTCTCAAGCCTAGAGCCGACTGGTTTGACGACGACAAAAAGAAGGTAGGTTATAATGCTAAGGCTAAGAACATTATAACATCTGCTCTTTGTGCAGAAGAATTCTTTAGAGTATCAAACTGCAAGTCAGCAAAAGAAATGTGGGACATTCTTCAAGAAACACATGAAGGAACCACAGATGTGAAAAGAGCTCGCGTAAACACACTTATGCACGAATACGAATTATTCAGCATGAAAAAGGACGAATCCATCAGCGATCTGCAAACCAGATTCACACACATTGTGAACAATCTTCACGCATTGGGAAAGCAAGTGGACAACGAACAGCAGATTGGAAAAATTATGAGGTGTCTAACCAGAGAGTGGCAGCCTAAAATTACAGCCATAGCAGAATCTAAAGATCTAGCAAAGATGACAACTGCAACATTGTTTGGAAAACTAAGGGAACATGAAATGGAACTGCATCGACTGGACGAATCAGAAATGGAAAGCCGGAAAAAGAAAGGATTATCCCTGAAGGTTCAAGCCCAGCAATCGAAAACTGAATCAGATAGCTGCTCAGATCAATCCAGTAGTGAATCTGAAGAGCCGGAAATCGGGTTGCTTGTCAAGAAATTTAAGAAGTTTCTGAAGAAGAAAGACAACAAATTCAGAAAGCCATCTAGCTCCAAGACTACTGACAACAAGACCATTACATGCTATGAATGTGGTAAAACTGGTCACATAAAGTCAGAATGCTACAAATTGCAGAACAAGAATAGAGCTACAAAACCAAAAGGCAAGGAACCAGTCACCAAAACCAGAAAAGCTTATATTGCATGGAATGATAACGATGAATCCTCTGCCTCTTCGGATGAAGAAGAAGTCAATTTGTGTCTCATGGCAAATACAGATTCAGAATCAGAAAACGAGGTTAGTTCACAATCTAATCCAACATATGATGAGCTACAAGAAGCTTTCAATGAACTGCATGATGATTATGTGAATTCCATAAAACAGTTGTTAAGCACAAAGAAAATGCTTGAACAAATGAATATTGAACATAAAGAAATTGAAAATTTATGTGAACAACTGAAAAAGGATTCACATGAAAAATCTGCAAAGTGCATTGAACTTGAGAATACTGTTGCATCATTAAAATCTGATTTATTGAAGTTTGCTAATAGTAAATATAAACTGAATGTCATACTTAGCAATCAAAGCAATGTTCATGAAAAATCTGGTTTAGGATATACACCAAATATGCATGTTAAAAGAAACAAAAACAGACATGGTATTGGTTATATGCAAACCAGAAATGTCAAACATGGTCAGAAATCTGCTATTGTTAAGAGTATGTATGACATCTTTACTAAGCCAAATAAACATTCATCCTTTGATGGCAAATGTCATTTCTGTTGCAGAAAGGGACATTTTGTGTCAAATTGCAAATTAAAAAAATTAGCCAATAAAGGATGGAAGCAAGTTTGGATAGCAAAGAAATCTGTGTTTGACACTAACCATCCAGGACCCAATTTAAATTGGGGACCTAAAACAAAATTCTGATTTTGTATTGCAGGTGTGCTTGACATCCACGAAACAATCATGGTATCTAGATAGCGGATGCTCAAAGCACATGACTGGTGACAAATCCAAATTCCTGTCCTTAACATTAAAGGAAGGATGCTTTGTCAAATATGGTGATAACAACAGAGGAAAGATCATTGGAATTGGTGACGTAGGCAATGAAACAACTGCAGTAATCAAAAATGTGTTATATGTTGAAGGATTAAAACACAACTTACTGAGTATAAGCCAGCTATGTGACAAAGGGTTTCAAGTAAGTTTTTCATCACAATCTTGCATTATTGAGCATAAAGATGACAAACACATAAAGCTAGTTGGGGACAGAATTAACAACATTTACATGTTGGATTTCAATTCTGTACCAAGTGCAATATGCTGCTTGTTATCCAACTCAGATGAAACATGGCTTTGGCATAAAAGAATTGCTCACATACACATAAATCATTTGAATAAACTTGTCAGCAAACAGTTAGTCTTAGGTCTACCAAATAGGGAAGTTCTCTAAAGATAGACTGTGTGATGCATGTGAGAAAAGTAAACTGGTTAAGACTCCATTTCCCTCTATAGACTTGGTTAGAACAAATAGAGTTTTACAACTAGTTCACATGGACCTTTTTGGACCTGCCCAAGTTAAGAGTTTAGGTGGAAACCTGTATGGATATGTGCTGGTTGATGATTATTCTAGATTCACATGGACTTACTTTTTAGCTCATAAAAGTGATACATTCTCAGTTTTTAAAAAGTTTGCTGCTTTGGTTCAAAATGAGAATGATCTGAAAATTGTTTCAATAAAAAGTGATCATGGAGGTGAATTCCAAAAATGATCTTTTTCAAAATTATTGTGAATTACATGGAATCAACCACATATATTCTGCCCCTAGGACACCACAGCAGAATGGGGTAGTGGAGAGGAAAAATAGATCCCTAGAAGAGTTAGCTAGGACCATGCTTAAGGACTCCAACCTACCTAAGTACTTTTGGGCAGATGCAATTAGTACAGCCACTCATGTTGTAAATAGAGTTCTCATTAGGCCCCTGCTTAGGAAAACACCCTATGAGCTTTACAAGGGTAGAAAACCAAACCTGTCCTACTTTAGAATCTTTGGTTGTAAGTTCTTTGTGTTGAACAATGGCAAAGAACACCTAGGAAAGTTTGACCCTAAGGCAGATGAAGGTATCTTTTTAGGATATTCCCAAACTAGCAAGGCCTATAGAATCTACAACAAAAGAACAAAGACCATAGAAGAGTCAGTTCATGTAAAGTTTGATGAATCTTTTACAGAAAACTTGAACAAAACTCCTTCTAAGGTTGATGAAATTTTGGATGAAGTTGTAGAATCTGAACCACTAGAACAACCTATAGCTGACCCTCCAACTAGATCAGACCTTGTAGAACCTATAGAGACCTGTGAGTTGCCTAAGGAATGGAAGTTCAACCGAAACCACCCTTTAGACAACATTATAGGCGATATCTCTAAAGGTGTTGCAACTAGGAGAAGCCTTAGTCAGTTTTGTAACTTTACAGCCTTTGTATCTCAGATTGAACCTAAAAACATTAAGGAAGCCCTGTTAGATAGTGAGTGGATACTTGCTATGCAAGAGGAGTTAAACCAGTTTGAGAGGAACAAGGTGTGGAGTTTAGTACCTAGGCCAGAGGGTAAGCATGTCATAGGAACCAGATGGGTGTTCAGAAACAAGTTGGATGAGAATGGTGTGATAACAAGGAATAAAGCCAGATTAGTAGGAAAGGGTTTATAGTCAAGAGGAGGGAATAGATTTTGATGAAACCTATGCCCCAGTAGCTAGACTAGAGGCCATATAAGATTTTATTTGGCTTATGCTTGTATATGGACTTTAATCTTTACAAATATCAAATGGATGTGAAGAGTGCCTTTCTCAAGTGGTGACCTTCAAGAGAAGTCTTTTTAGCCAAACACCTGGTTTTGAAAATCCTGATTTCCTAATCTGTTGTATAAACTCTCAAGGCCCTCTATGGGTTAAAACAAGCTCCAAGAGTTGTATGA